>JAOVVA010000052.1:1761786-1777159 GCA_028565275.1 Leiocassis micropogon | reverse complement strand
GATAGGGTTAGATGGAGGCAGATGATTCGCTGTGGCGACCCCTGAAAGGGAACAGCCGAAAGACAAAGAAGAAGAAAAAAAGAATTAAAGCACTGGTAAGGTGGCAATCACCATAATCCTGGAAAAACTAAAGTAGAAGACTAAAGTAAAAAAAAAAAAAAAAAAAAAAGATTGGTCTTGTAAACCACTGGTAACAGATAATGACAAAAAAAAGCCAGATTAGAGTTTGTTGGAAGTATGTTTTGGGCTGATGAAACCAAGATTAACCTGAATAATAGGAAGAGTATGGAGAAGGAAATGAAGGGCATGCACTTCATCGAAGCATACCACAGCGTCATGTGTTAAACAAGGTGGAGGCAGTATAATGGCGTGGGTTAGAATGTCTGCTAATGGTACTGGGTCACTGGTGTTATTGACGACGTGACTGCTGGAAAATGTAGCAGGATGAGTTCTGAAGTGTATAGCGCTATACTTCCTGTTCAGATTAATTCAAATGCTGCAGAACTTCACACCACAGTTGAATCATGATATACAATGCACACTGAAAGCAAGTCATGGGCAAAAAAAATTAAAGGTAACCTTCTTAAAGGGCCAGGTCAGTCACCTGACCGCAATGCCAACCGATCATGCTTTTCATTTGCTGAAGGCAAAATGTGCGTGCGTACTGACATGTTGCTACATCAATCCCATGCCAGGACAGAGTTGCACAATCTATCAGACAAATGGCAAAAACGATCGTCTTCGTGACCTTTAGGGTACGTAAGGTCAGTCGATTTGTCCTGCATACTAGGAGTTTGTTTCGGCCTTCTCCATCGCAAAGCTTTCCCTATTGCATCATGTCATTAGAAATTGTTGCCGTGAAACCTCTTTGCCAGGATTTAGCCATCTCATTAGTACACCTTTGCGCTCGCAATAATGAAATCCGTATGCATATTTTGTGTATTTAATACAGCCTCGGTCCATTAGGTGCGGAAGATGACAGCTATTGCTGCGTTTCACGTTACAGCTGAATGACGTTTAATGCCGCTAGAACATCTGAGGAGTACAGAGAGAGAGAGAGAGAGAGAGAGGGAGATTCTTTATTCAACAAGCTTGAGGTAATATCAGTAATGTATAAGTAATGGGTCTGGAGAAAGATATGATAAGACGGGCCATCAAGTAAGTGTGTGTATGAGAGAGAGCAAGATAGAGGGAGCGAGATGGAGAAGTGGAGTGTGCGAGACTATGACAGTGCCGCAGAGGATCACTGTATGCACTCAAGCAGAAATGAAGCACTGCTGTTGATTCTTTAGGATTAATAAAAGCTAAGCACCACACACACACACACACACACACACACGGTAGCCATTAGATTTTAATCATAGAACCAACTCTAAGGGAGACTAAATCTTGATACTCTCAAAAATTTTTTTGTGTTTGTTCAACTAAAATTTCAGCATGCTGCGCTTGTACAAAAGACTCCTCCATGTGTATATTCACAAAGCCTCGCCTGTTTCAAATGGAGTGGCTTTATCTAACTTCTCCTCATAAGCCGGGGAGCATCATTACAGGTTGCTGCTCATTGTGCTCTGAAGGCTCAGCCGAACCACTAACTTAGGCTCCCTCGTTCAGTTAAAGGATCAACAACTGCTTCTTTTCTGCTTGAGGTTGTTGTTGTTATTATTATTATTTTCGTATTGTCCATTTCTTTCATTTCTTACCTCGTCCTTTATTCAGCCGCTTTTTTCATCATATATTTCTGTGTTTGACCACCGCACAGAGTTTCTTCGCTCTTTCATTCCTGCAGCACTCGATTCCCAGCGAAGTCGTAGGCCTTAAAAGAGGAACTTGGCTAGCGTAACACTCGATTAAATCGACCCAATTAAATCCGCTTCAAAGTTGCGGCGTGGGCGTGTGCGGCGCAGCAAGCAGGAGCGCCTCATCAGACGTGCTAGAGCAGCTCATCGAATGTGCTAGAGCTGTCCTCTTTCGCAGTACACATTCATTAAAGCTGTCTCATTCTGGCAAGGGACTGTAGCTTCCTGGAGCTGCTTCTCCTCTCCAGTCACTGCATCGTTATGCGTCTTTGAGGGGAAAAAACGGGGTGTTAAGACGGCTGTCTTTATGGAGGGGAAAGGAGATCAGGCAGCACTTGTAAAGCATCAATGATGCTCATTCATCTCGGCCATTTGAAATGTCTTGTAAAAGTGACTAGTGTCATAATTTTGATGATATCTCTTTCTCTCATCTTTATCTTTCTTTCTGTCTTTCTCTCAGGCGACTGACCAAGGAAAACGTGAAGCCGTCAGGGAGGCAGATTGGCAAGCTGAGCCACAGTAACCCCACCATCCTCTTTGATTACGTGAGTGTTTTATCACTCCTGCTTGCCATAACGGCCGGCCTGTCTAACAGCAGGCTTTTACTCAGACCCTTTTATTATCTAGCCATCACTTTTCATTGCTCCCCAGATCACGAGGTGCATTTAAATACAGATCCACTGTCTGAACCAAGTGACAAAGGCAAATTTAAAAACAGCTCCTCCAAATTTAGCTCCTCCACAGATCATGACACAATGTAAGCATAGAAACATTTGACACTGTTGACCAAAAACTTCTCGAATGCATTATGCAGACATGAGTCACTCTTGTTGAGATGAAAGCTTAAAGACTGTCGGTGCAGTTATACAGTCGGCCCGACACAGAACGTCTGCCTGGCGCTGGTTTCATTAACAGAAATGAAAAGTATATTCATGGTTTACAGCGAAACCGCTATATACACTCACCAGCCTTTTGCCTTCAGAGCTGCCTCGATTCTTTGCGGTATAGATCCAACAAGGTTCTGGAAACCTCCTAATGAACTCATCATGTTCAAGAAACCAGTTTGAGACGGTTTTATCTTTGTATAAAAAAGAATGTCAAATGGTCAACAATACTCAAGTATTCATGATGTTTACGCCAAATTCTGACCCTGCCATCTGAATGTCACAGCCGAATTAAAATTACGAATTAAAGACTCATCAGACCAGGGAAAATTGTTGAGCCTGTGTGAACAGTTTCCTCTCCTTAGCTGTGACAGGGGCAGCGCCCAGTGTGGTCTTCCGCTGCTGTAGGCCATCTGCTTCAAGGTCCAACATGTTGTGCCTCCAGAGAGTGCATTCTGAGTTACAGCTTGAACCAGTCTGGCCATCCTCCTCTGGAATCAACGAGTCATTTTCGCCCAGAGATGCGTCACTCACTGAATGTTTTCTCTTTTTCAGATCATCTGTAAACCCTAGACATGGCTGTGCCCAACACCATGCCACATTCAAAATCAATTAAATCACTTTTCACCTGCTGGGTTTGAACTTGAGCAGATGGTCTCGACCACGTCTACATGACTTGCTGCCATGTGATTGGCCGGTTTAGATATTTGCTTTACCAAGCATTTAAACAGGTGTACCTCATAAAGTGGCCAGTTAGTGCAGTATATTTTTACTAACTGTTCATCCATCAACCAATCAATATTTGAAAAGAAACCAATCAAAGATGGAGAGCACTTTAATAATAAATGTGTAAAAGCTGTAGATATTGCACTGCATTACGCTGGGGAGAAAAATACAAAATTTGGGTTTTGATCTAGAAACACTTGGACAAAAAAAAAAAAAAGGTTAAGCAAAATGTCCTTATGTTTTTCTGCATAATAAGTCCCTGAACTACACTGCGACAAGACACAGCCTGTGAACTGACGCACCGTTTCTGAGGCTTCAGTCATTATTCTTTGTAGTTAACACACACACCCTGCTCTCCTGCTGGTTGTCTTGAGATTTGCCTTGATATTTTCTCTCACTCAGCGTTTTCCATACTTAGCTCAAGTCCTTAGCTAAACCCAAGGTCTAAGTTAGTGTGTTCCAGTTCAGAAAATTCAGACCTGATGCGTCTCCTCCTACCTGGGCAAAGTCGAACCAAACAGAGAAAGCTTTGTGTATATCAGGTCGTGTTAGAAATTTTTTAATCTGTGTTCTACAGCATCATGTTGGTTAAGGCACTGCAGTGAGAAGTATCTCAGTAGGTCTGTGTGTGTGTCTCCATGCAGGAATATCTGCAAATGAGGAGCCGGTCTCACAAGATTATTATTATTATTTTTTTTAGCCATGCACATCAAGCTGTTTTTGTGATTCTTTCCACAAAGATAATTACTGTGCTTCTTGCCTATGAAAGCCTTGTTTTATATATTAATAAGGCATCCCCCCCCCCCCCCTTCCCACTGACCATTACAACCTGTTCTTTACCATGAAGAAAAAACTCTCACACCTGATATGGACCGTCTAGGAGCTAGAAGCTAAGAATTTATGTAAATAAATACAAATTAAGTTTGAATAACCTTGTGTTAGAAACCTCTGTTCTGCACTGCACCAATCGCTGAGCTTCCTGTCGAGGACATTTTTATTGAAAATAATGTGTATTTTGAAACTATTCAGTGAGTCTTCTGTCACATTATGTAAAAACTGTTTGCCGCTAAAACACTGTTTCGTTAAAAAGAAATGACTGTGCTGCTTCCGAACGATTTGAAATGTCAAGTAAAGTCCCTGCAACTGTGTACGATATTAAATATGTTATGGCGGTGTTATGTTTGTTCAGATTCTCTCTCAGATCCAGTGGTATGACAACCTCATCAGCCCTGTGGTAGACTCTCTGAAATACCTCACCTCTCTTAACTACGATGTTCTGGCTTGTATCCTTTTCTCCACTCTCCCTGCTGTGAAGTACAGCCCACCACCCACCTCTGTGCCAAATAATAATCCTGATCTGCGTGACACACGCACACAGAAACACGCACAAATTAACACTCTTCCACAAACTTGCTGATACGCACAAAACTCCAACCCTGTTATTTGTCTGCGTTCGCAGTGACACGTTAGAGCTCACCTTAACTGAGTCACACCCAACCGATGTTTCTGCCCGAATGCTTCGATTCTTGTTTTTTAAGCGTTCCGCTAAAAATACATCCGCCCGTGAGCGATTTTGCTTGAATGTGGTTATTATGTTGATGACAGTCCTTTGAATGTATTTTGATCACATTGAAAATATGTAAATGACTCACAGAGATTCCAGACTGTTGTGTTATCTGAAGAGACGTTGTAGGCCTTGATTCTATTTCCAGATTGCATTATTGAAGCTTTAGCTAACCCAGAGAAAGAGAAGATGAAGCATGACGACACTACTATTTCATCTTGGCTTCAAAGTAAGTTTCAGCATGCTTTCATGTTGATTTGTACTGCAGTGCTGCAGAATTAGACATTAGTTAAACTATATATTTATCTTATATGTATGTATGCAAGTATATCAGTGTTTCCTACACATAGAGTATATTTATTTGCCTTTTTAGAAATCTGTCCGTGAGAACAATGCCATTGGCGATCGATTAACTAGTAGCGGACAGTTCCCTCTCACTCTACTGCCTCTGTCCGTGTTTAGTCTGCTACCGTGAGAGCGGTGTACTGAGACCCAGTAAATGCAGCAAATGCCAGCTGCCGTAAAAGGAATAAGAAGGATCTGCAGAGAAACAGTTTCACACAGTGAACGAACTCTTCTTTAAAATAAAAAAAGAGGATTTTTAAAATGCTCATATATTATTTTTTTGGTCACAGAAACGAGAAAAAAACCTTTAAACACATGAACCTATGAATCTGTCATATTTCTTTGACTATGTGACCCATGTTTTACATTTTTTGCTCAGTCATGTTTTTATACTTAGTTGAAATGAAATAGTTAATCAAATTGCTAAAAGTAAAGATCACTCTATATTGCACAATCCTCACCTCTCATATATACATTTTATATATATTTTTATAGGTCTTGCCAGCCTTTGTGGAGCAGTTTTCCGGAAGTACCCTATCGAGTTGGGAGGTTTGCTTCAGTATGTGACCAATCAGCTGAAGGCAGGAAAGAGGTATGCTTTTTTTTTTTTGTTTGTTTGTTTTTAAATAACCCTTTGAAAGTTATAGTGTATGTGTGCAAATACTGTAAGTAATTTTTAACTCTGTAAACGAGCGAGGTCCTGAAATACGAGCAGTATTGTTGTTGATCCTCTCAGTGCGCGTCCGTCACTCGTATAGTCAACAACCAGCACATGTACCATGACACTTTGATCGTGTGTGTGCGCGAGCAAAGCATTTTATATTTTGTGTTTGTATGTGTTTTTTTTAAACAGCATTACATTTGTTTACCCTGATATGCTGAGGTTTGGCCAGAAGCACTGATTTTTTTGGTTTTCTACGAGTCTACCCTTACACGGAGCTAATTCCAGTCCTTAATTCTGTCCTAACTGAGCTGGGTCAGCATTTGGGTGCCCCATTTTGAAGTCATTTTCTCCTTTGTACTCCAGTTGCTTGGACTTTAAAAAGCTTTCCCTTTTTTTAGCAATGCTTTCAGGGATCCTAATCCCTCTGTGTGTTTGTTCTCTTCTTTCCAGCTTTGACCTGCTGATTCTGAAGGAGGTGGTACAGAAGATGGCCGGAATCGAGATCACAGACGAAATGACAGCGGAGCAGCTGGAGGCCATGACCGGAGGAGAGCAGCTTAAAGCAGAGGTGCAGTAATCCTGAGTCACCGTCTGGTCTTTTGAAGCTATATCGCAGTCTACATTGGAGAGGTTTTGGTTTTTGTACAGTTGCGTTGATGAGTCAGTGATACCAACTACATGACTAAATTTTTTTTATTAGTTTTCAATTTAAGCAAAACCATAAGCCTGTCATAATGTTAAGATTGAGTGTGCCTCTATTTCTGTGGCAGCAAAAAAATTTTTAGAATACGGCATGCAAAACTGATTTCAGTCAGACTAATTATGTTTAATATGAACAATTAGCGTTTTTAAGCACCCTTATTGCAGTTTTTTTTTTTTTAAACAAATCTATGAAACTCGTCTAACTGTTTTTCACTTACATTTGTTCCTTAATTACATCCATCAGACTGAACATTGAAAACATCTGACACTGCTGTGTTTAAATGTTTTTAATGCTTTAACAAGTGGTCTATTTTTGGAATAGTTTGAAACAAACACGCACGCATTAAGTCCTGGAACCCTCTAGTTTTCGTTTCTTGTTATCTCCGCTGCTGTCATCTTCTTCAGAACCACTGTGGGTGGAAATTGGCCCCGAGGGGGGAAAAGAAAAATCAAAATCTTCCAAAAAAGTAGCGGCTGCTTTGTATAAAGTAATGGCTGGTCCTGATCTACATTATCGTAAGTTAATAGCACATGCTGTGCTCATGTCCTGTTCTCGACAATGTTATTTTGGTAAGCTTTTGCCCAGAATAGCTTCTAGAGGTGAGATGAAATTTTTATTGAGAAGCTGAAATCTCAACTTATAGTTTTTGTTATATAACCTTGAATACCTTGATGACCTCAAATTTTGTGTGTTTTTGAGTAGGGAGGATACTTTGGGCAGATCAGGAACACAAAGAAGTCATCGCAGCGACTGAAGGACACGCTGCTGGATCACGAGTTGGCTCTTCCTCTTTGCTTGCTGATGGCTCAGCAGAGGAACGGCGTGGTGTTCTCCGAGGGAGGGGAGAAACACCTTAAATTAGTGGGCAAGCTCTACGATCAGGTATGCGCACATATTCCAGACACACTATCTGTCTTCTCTGTTTTTCTAATCCTGAGGTTTTCACAGGGAGTTTGTTAAAAGCGTTTCATATAAAATCACACATGCGCACGTTCAACCCCACAGTTTGCCTCTCTTGTTACCCAGCTGCACAGCTCAATTACTTGCTGGGTTTGCCAGCGCACTGTTCATTTCCTCTACGTTTTTCAAGGCCCGCCACAATTCACAGCAGATGGTGCTAAAAACTCAACATCATCAACTCCATTTTGCGCAGGCATACAGAATGATCCTGTCTGTCGAGTGTATATATCTTTTTTTTTTCTTTCTTTTTTTTCCTCCTCCTTTTTTTTTTTTCTTCACACCCCTCTCTGAATGTCACAAATTAGAGCTTTTAGCAAATGCACCCTCACGTCGTAGAGTTGTGGGAATAATTGCCCGCGGTGTGAATGTGCAACACGCTTTTTCCCATGACCCCGGCAGGGAAGCGGTTTAATTAATAATTTGGACTTGTTTTTCTCTCTCTGAGCAGGAAGTTGCGTGTGCCTCATTACAATTAGCTGAAACGCGTCAGGCCTCCCCGCAATGCCCCGTCGAGATTGATCGACTCATCTCATCTCAGCCATTGAATGCACTTTGAAATGTGATTGCATGATTTATGCATAAAGCCCCCTTTGGCACATTGAGAGAGACACAAAAAAAAAAAAAACAACTTGCTTGCGCTGTTATCAAAAAAGAGCACGGAATTAGTAGTTTGTGTTTTATTTTTACGTACATGGTAGGCACCACAAGTTGTGATCTTGATGAATGGTGTTTATGAAGCAGTTCCTCTCAATGAACAAACGAAGCCCAATTTTTTTTCTGAATAAGGATGTATGTACATATTTCCGTGAATTACTGATGCTCATGTCTACTTTAATTAGATGTATGTTGGCGTACAGTATGAAAAGGTTCTTTGGGATTTCCGCAATATGGCGCTGGGGGAAAATATTTATTAAATTAAACATAATTAAACATTTATTTATTGTGTAAATATCATGTTTCCTGATCAGTTTTTTTTTATCAACTTTTGCTGTCATGTTAGACATGAGAATGCAGTTTAGGGAACAACCTCATCCAGATTTTGTTCCTTCAGTTATCATACTCAAAAAACATAAGGTCTGATTTGTACTTGCATATTTGTCGAGCAGGTAAGTGTGCGCTGTACTTTCCAGACCAGACACACTTATCCTACACACTTAAGCTCATAAGTTGCAATTTTGTCACTTTCCGCATCAATTTATTTGCAGAACGTTTTGTATCTTAGTGCAGCGACAGCTCCTTCTGACACACATGAATGGTATAAAATGCAGTCTCTTCTGCTCGAGTCAGCTCGTAGACACCCCATGATTGACCATCGTATGACTATAATGTGGGAGTGTTAGTATTCCAGCCCTCCTCCACTAAGACAGTGCGACCAATGTTTAAACTTTTTGAAACATAAACAAAAAGGGGATGGTCAACTCTGCTGTCTGCAACTCCACCCAAAACCATTCATGGGAATTTGACCCACCCTTTACAAAACCTTTATTAGGAAGCACATGTCTACACTAGCTGTTTTTACACTGTAATACCAAATAATGTGGCCCTTTAATTGGTTGTAGTAGATTACAGCTGTATGCGCTCTGATACTCTGGTTCGCTACCTTGCTGAACTTATTCTCCTCAGTAACGAGCAGTGCAGGGTGTTATTGCTATATTTCATGTATAACTAATAAACATAGGGTCATGGTGAACTGGATTGTATAGGTTTAATAATGGAGACTAGCTGTTTCACTGGGCATACTGTAGGTGATGCGTAGGGATCATCACTATCCATTGTCTCACATCATCGTCATCTGTCGGCATCCTGCTTTTCCTCTACCCGTAACTCCTCCTACAACCATACATGGGAATTTGAACAAGCCTTCACCGAACATTTTATTATTTTTTTTAAGTAGCAGTGGGCAGGCAACACATGTCTTCCTTGGAAGAGTCATCAATTTTTTGTTAGAAGCAAGCTGGGCAGCAAGTGATGGACATTTCCCTCCAACAAAATCATCATCGTTATAGATTGCAAACCAGCAAATGTGTTTAGATGTCAGTTGATCTTACTTTTATTTAACTTTGTGTACTGTTTATGCTGCAGACAGCCTTCACTTGCCAATCTTCACTAATTGCTAAATAGAAATTGGTTAAGGAGGTTTTTATTTTTTTTTACTAGTCAGAAATTCCAAGCTATAAGTTTTAATTGAATGCTCAAGTCATTTGTCCTTTTCAAGTTGTTGCTATAACGTCAAAGATGTCTAGAATACTGTGTAACTAGGAACGCTTCCTCTTGGATAGAACTAATAAGTCTGATAAAGGCGTGGTGTTGGGACAGGCGATTTCTAAAGCTAGAGTCATTAGAACATGATGGAGGCTTTCTTTTCCTTGTGAGCTTGTGATCTACATTTCTGACATGTCGAGCAATAACTGCATGCACCAAATTATTTTCATCCCCCATCGCCATCCCCAATGTCACTGGAAATGCAAGCTGTTTTTTATAAAAAATAAAAATTTAATATAGTCTAATACTGCCATAATTAATCCTCATGATCTCCTTACATCCTGTGTTCTACAACTATCTCTGAAATGCGCTGAAGTATAAATCACGTGTAAGACTTTCCCACTGGTGAAAAACAGCTTTGTCCTTTCTTCTTGCTCTCAACATTCACTGCAACATCGCACCAGACTTGGCAAAGACAGTAACGTGTATCGAATCCTACAAGTGAAGCGAGAAAGGACACCGAAAAGTTGCAGCTCCAGATTCCCAAGAGGAGCCATGCCGCTCTGAAACGATTATAGATATAAAAAGTGAGGCCCAAACCAATCAGCAGACTCCTTTGATGTTTGTTTCTGTGGCTGCTCTCTGACTAAGGCTACTTCTCCCATCTGTCAGGTCCTGGATCTGTTCCTGACTCATTAGTTGCTGAAATTTAAGATCAGTTCACAGGTTCAAAGGGCTAATTAGAGTTCTGACACTTTAGCTACCTCGTTTAAGCAGAAGAAAAAAAACTCTGTGTATTCATTGTACTTGAGTTGCAGTTATCAGCAGTTGGCTGTGCAGATGTTTAGGGTTTAGTAAAGCCATCCATTAAAGCCACACATTTTCATGATTATTTTTTTTTCCAGAACGATCTGAGTTTGTTTATTTCAAGTCTGTGCCGCTGTTGCTCTGCCATGTTTTCCTAATCAGTCTAGTTTAAAAAAAATAATAATAATAAGATTTGAAATAGACACATACTATGGCCAAAAGTATGTGGGCTCCTGACTATCCATTTGTTTGTGAGCCTTCTATAGAATGTTACAAGCACAAGATTTTCCATAACTAGAACTAAGGAGCCCAAAACCTGTTCCTGTTTTTTTTTTTAAATGGTCTTGTGGGTGAAGGAACACAGCCCTTACCTTACGGCCCTTTCAAAATCTTGTAGAAAGTGTATACATTGTGTACATTTATTTCAAAAAGGTTTTAAACATCTATCTGTTTGTTCATTCTCTGTTTTTTGACTGTGGGAGGAAACTGGAGTACTCGGAGGAAACCCACCACAAGGAGAACATTCATGATCAATGCACAGTCAGTGCCTGGAACCATAATTAATAAAATAAAAAATCAGTTCTGACATTTATTGAAAATAATAAGTGCTGCAATTTCTAAGCAGCATCTGACCCAGAGTTCTTCATTGCCTTTTAGTGTGTGCGTGTGTTTTTTTTTTTTTTTTTCTTTTTTCTTCTCCCCTTTCCCTGTGCTACTTAGGAATGTTTTTCCCGCTCCTCTTTGCCCCATTAAATTGCTTTACTGGCCATTGCATTGATTTCCTTGGGGGGGGATGGGGACTCCTGGTGATGAATGGCTTTAATAAAGCAAGGTGCAGTTCCACAAATAAATAAGCAACATGAGGATTTAGGAAGAGAATTTGCCCAGGAACTGTCAGGACAGCCTAGTCTAATGAGGAACGGTCCATTTTCTTGTTCTCTTACCTCCAGTGTCACGACACGCTGGTGCAGTTTGGTGGCTTTTTAGCGTCCAACCTGAGCACAGAGGATTACATCAAGAGGGTTCCTTCCATTGATGTGCTTTGCAACCAGTTCCACACTCCCCATGATGCTGCTTTCTTCTTGTCACGCCCAATGTACGCCCATCAGATTATGGTGAGTTGCATAAACTTGTTCATTTAACAGAATAAAGGATAGATTACATGATCTTCCTAATCAATAATGTCTCATTGTAATATTTATACACAAACTGATTGTTGTCTATTCTGTGTAAACCAAAGATACTAAAGCTGCAGTAATAGACAAAAAAGTAGGAAAAAAAATGCTATAAATGTGTACACCCTCCCCCTGAACCCCTCTCCCTTTGCTTAACAAGATTTGCCTCAGTGCATTCCCTACGTAACTCTCTCTGTATCTACGTTGCTGCACATTGTCAGCGCTCCATTTTACCATGGTTCCTGATGCATGCTTTTTCATAAAAGTGCCACAGATTTAAATCCCCGGATCCAGCTGTGTAGCACAGAGCCGCTTAGTGCCACTGATTTATTCCAGCTCGTTGCCAAGCAGAGCTCAGTCTCTGGCCTCGGTCCGGGAGCCATGCCCACTACGGTTTTACTCCACCGACACGGCTATCGTTCTATCGCTTACTGGTTTTTGCTCCTGAATGGGCTAATTATTACGCTTTGCCTCACAGGCCAAGTACGACGAGCTGAAGAAGACGGAGAAAGGAAACCGTCAGCAGCAGAAGGTCCACAAGTACATAGCGGCGTGCGAGCAGGTGATGGCGCCCGTTCACGAAGCCGTCGTCTCACTCCACCTACCTCGGGTGTGGGACGACCTGCGTCCGCAGTTCTACGCCACCTTCTGGTCGCTCACTATGTATGACCTGTCTGTCCCCCACAACGCCTACGACCGCGAGGTCAACAAGCTCAAGATGCAGATCAGGGCCATTGATGAGAACACTGAGATGGTAGGAGACAACTTTTAATTAGGACTGCATAATTAAGATGTCAATTTTTTTAGGATTCATCGCTGTATGCTATTATACAAAAGAGAAGCAAAATGCAGATCATGCTGCATTCACGACAGACAGGGTTTTATAGCAAATTATGCTTACGGATGGGCTAACATTTACAAATTACATTTACAAATTACATTTATTCTAGTTTGATTTATTGCCAAGGTAACAATAACGCAAAATGAAGTACGACTTAGTTGCTGTTTCTTGTTGAATAATAATAAATAAAAGTCTGTCTCGAATCAAAATTGAGGTGCATATAAGGATATTACCATAAGTCTTGGTCGTTATAAATCTTCCTGCTCTTCTTAACTCTCTTCATTTTCCCCCCATATTCTTGCTTCTGAACGAACTTATTTTTATTTTATTTAATCCATTCTTTTTTTAATTAAGGATTGGTTGCAAAAACTACAAATTTTTGCAAATTAATTTTTCTATTGCATTTTAAGGGTTAATTCCAAAAATTAAAAAGAGTTTTTTTTTATTTTTTATTATTATTTCTAAATTTTATAGAAAGTCCACCATGTTTTTTTTAGAACTTTATCCTCATTCCTCTCAATCATAAAGAGTAAGTCTACATTTCTACTTAGATTTTTACAATTTATTTATTCGTAACTTCTAGGATTGATTTCAAAATTTTTGCCTTTTTCAAATCTGAAATATTTGTTTACAGTTTTAAAGTTACGTTTTAGTCATTTTAATCCAGAAGATGGAAGTTCACCATCTTTTAGGTCATGAGATCCATACCACAAAAAAAATTATATAAATATTGCAATTTTTGCTCTGATAAATTCATTTCCGGTCTGCTAAACACATGTAGCACTGTAAATCAAACTGAGATGCAAAGCCGTACTGTCCCATTCCATCTGTCATAACAAATCACGGTAAGAGCACAAAACAGCTCGGTGAGAAATGGCGATTGCTGGAGCTTGTACGTGTCAACAGAGCAAACTTCGTGCCATCAAAACACACCAAAACCTGCTCGGATCACTTTATAAATGCTAACTGAAGTAACGTATTGCATCGGAATAAACTTTTTTTTTTGGGGGGTAAGCGTCAGTTGAACCTAATGTCGTTACTTTTGTGACTCCTGTATGTAGTAAAAGCTCATTCATTAATGTCATTAGTAGGGATGGGAATCACCAGGTACCACCTGATACAGTATTATCACAATATCTATGTGCCGATTCGATGTGTACTGCAATTCTGCATTATTTGTCAGCCTGTATTGTAAATAGGTAGCCAGGCCAGATTGTGCAGATCTGAGAATGACGATGGAGATAAATTTTCAGTCATTATCTCATGTCATTCTTTTATAGTTCTAGTTTTGTGATGGGAGGCAAACGGCTACATCTGGACTCTACTCTGGAGAAGGCAACTTATTTGTGTCCATTTGGGTTTTGCACATGTCTGTCCTGGTCATCTGAATCTAATCAACACAGCATTTAAATGCTTATTAGATAGTTTTAGTACTTCATATGCTTTAAAACCCTTACGAAATACATCTGCTTTAAACAAATCAGGATAAAATTAGTGCTATTGAATTCTATCGAACAGAAAAGTGCAGTGACTAAAAATTCAGTGGAGCTGAATTGACGGTTTGCCTATGATTTACAGTGCTAGTTGCTCCAGTGATGCGCCATGCAAACTATCAATAAGGAGATTAATACAGCTGCTGATGATACAAATGAAGAGTGGACTGTTTTAGACCGGACTAGGCAGTTGTGACCTGCTCAACGTGTTTAAGGGGCGGGGCAAACTAGAGCTTGAACATGGAAGAATACTTAAAATATATATGTACGTGTGTCCGGAGGAATCCCTAGAATGTGAAGATGATCACCTAATGACTTTTCTTTTTTTTCTTGGAAAAGAGTCTAAGGACGGTCTTTAAAGCATTCCTTACCAAGTAAAAGTTCCTGGTCATACCAAACCTCTCAAACTTTTGTTTGATAAACATTAGGACATTGGATTAAGATTTATATCTTCCAGGACGCAAACTGTGATTTTCTTTCCTTTGAAAAAGCCGCTAAACAAGAAGAAGAAGGAGAAGGAACGGTGTACGGCGCTGCAGGACAAGCTCCTGGAGGAGGAGAAGAAGCAGCTGGAGCATGTGCAGAGGGTTCTGCACCGCCTCAAGCTGGAAAAGGACAACTGGTTACTTACCAGTAAGTATTTCACTCCTCTATTCTCTCCACACATCATGCGGTCTCATCCCATAGGGCTCTGCTAAACAGTCAGTTCAAGATAATTTTCTCCTGATGATTTCCTCATTTCTCATGGTGCAAGGTTTTTTTTTATATTGTATCTAAACAGGAGTTTTATTTTATTTGTGTGGTTGGTTAGTTTAGTGCTAACATTTCTTGAAAACTATCTTAGAAGCACTAAAAATTGCTGACCATCATTGGGTACCTTTTTCTTAAAGGTATAAACTAGTTGAAAATGTGTTGTCCTGCATTGAGAAAGTGGCATGTTTGGAGACCTGCTTTGTCAGCAAACATTAATGCATAGTTACTTCTTATGCCATAAATAAAAAAAAATAAAAAAAATCAAACCATTATTATGGCACTGTGCAAAAGTTTGGGCACCCTAGGAGTTCCAGAGTCTCAGATTCTTTTTACAAGGTTTCAGACCTTAATCAGCTCGTTAGATCTGATGCATGGCAACAACCGTCATTAGTAAATGCCAATTTCAAAGCTTTACAAATACTTTGACTCTTCAAACCTTGTGCACACACTTGCAGACACT
>JAOVVA010000052.1:1733162-1752561 GCA_028565275.1 Leiocassis micropogon | reverse complement strand
AAAGGTATTTCAAATGACTTTAAGTATCAAAAAACTAAGGCACACATTAAAATAAATAATTATACAAAAACACTAAGTTGTACAGCTAACTTAACTTTCAGAACTAAAAGTGCTCTTCTTTGGCTCGCTGATATTTTTATCGCTCCCTTTCATTTTGCAGGCAGCAACAGAACGCTCCCTCAAATCAATACACAACTAACTGTTTGCGTCTCCTTCCACTTTGTGGGTGACGTAAGCGGTGCTTCTTCGTGTTTACTGGCGGCTTGCATCCGGAAGCGCACTGTGTCACGCCAAACAAATAATTGCGCAAAAACATAAGGCAAGCTTTTAAAATTTATTAAAAGAAGCTTCGAGGCAGAAGATTTTGCCTCGATCATTTTGTGTAATCGAGTTACTCGAGGAATTGTTTACGCCCTAATTCTAATCATGGGCCTGATCATCTGTCGTCATCTGCACCCGTTTTTCACTGGTCCATGCCTTAAGTTAAATGGTTATTATGCTTGCGTGATTCATAGGTCACTGTTCATGAGCAAAAAAAAAACAAAAAAAACCATTCCTTTGAACCTAGTCTGGTACAGGGACCGGATTGAAAATGAGAGACAAAAACGTGTCCTTCAGGAAAGCCTGGAGAATTATTTCTCAAGTCTACCTAAAAAAAAAGATACAAGAAAGTCTGGCAAAATATGAAGAAATGAGGTGTGGCTTAAAACTTTTGCACAGTACTGTAGATCTTTGTTAAATTATTAAACCAAGTTCTTAAAGTGTATACATTCATTCGTACAGCATCAAAGGGAGCAAAGAGAAGGACGACAAGGACAAGAATGTGAAGGAGAAAAAGGAAAAGAAGGAGAAGACTGCTGCCAGCACTCCAGAGGCCAAGGCAGGAGGGAAGGAGAAGCAGAAGGAGGAGAAAGCTGGTGATGCCAAGGACAAGGTCAAGCCTGAGAAGGACAAGAGGAAGGATGACAAAAAGGATGAGAAGAGCAAGAGTGACACCAAGGCTGCAGACAAAGAGTCATCCAAGGAGCGAGATGTGGCCAAGGAGGGCAAGCTAAAGGAAAGCAGCAAGGGCGAGAAAAACGCTGGGTCCCTCAAGTCCCCCGTTCCCAGATCAGAAGGAATCGAGTCTGAACGGGGTAAGGCACTTTTTTTTTTTTTTTTTTTTTCCCCCCCCCAGCATTGAGGAATAATTCAGGATAATTTTATCACTATTCTGGAGTCGTTACATTCCCACAGTCTAAAGATGTAGAGGCTGTAGAGTAGCATTCTCATTTCTAACATCGGCTGGATGACTTTTGTATTCCGGGTTCATTAAAGTTTAAAGGAAATGCTGTGTAAGTTTAGCCTAATGCAGTCACGTAAAGTGGGACTGATTAAATTTTTGCAGCACCAAAGACTATATAGAATGTATGTTAACCTTTCTTCTACTGGGGAGTTTTATCGTGGCCACAAATCAAAATCCCAGATAGACAATCTTCATTTCCTGCTGCATGAGGTTGTGTTCTTCCATCAGCCATAACATTGGAACCACTTGCTTAATATTGTAAGAATTGCCTTCGTGCTGCCAGGACAGCTCTCCACAGGAACTCATATGGTATGCTGTGGTCTCTGGCACCAATACATTACCAGCAGATCCTTCAGCAAGTCCTGCAAGGTCAGTCTTCAAGGGTCAGATTTGCGTTGGTCCAGTAAACCCCACAGGTGCTTGATTTGATTGAGATCTGTTGGATTTGGAGCCTGAATTATTACTTTTTCTTGTTTGGCATGCTCCTCAAAACATTCCTAAACAATTGTTGCAGTGTGTCACTGTGAATTATTCTGCTTAAAGAGGCTACCGGGAATACCTGGGTTGTCACATTGTCACGTCAACATAAATGCAAGGTCCTGAGGTTTCCCAGCAAAACAGGGTTTTTTGACAAGTGCCATTGTAATATGATAATCATTTAAAATAATTTTTCACCTGGTTGTGGTTTAAATGTATGGCCAGGTGCAGCATGGTGTCTGCAAACACTGACCACAGGCCGCTGTTGCATGTCCATTGCACATTAGTCTGCCTAATAAAGACGCTGGTAATGTCTTCTTGTGTCTCATGCAGGCATCATTGGCTAGTTTGACCCTTTACGATGGTTTTAGGCCTGCTTACTTTGTACTGACACACTGGTGTTGGCATCCTGACCCGTGTCATGGGAAGTGGAAGGAAATTAGCAGTTGAATGGAGCAGGAAAAATCCTGTAATGTCACCTTTTCCATTGAGAATTCTTTGTCTGTCTGCCACAGAATTCCACTGGGGGAAAACTAGTGGTCTTTATGGAAAACTGTGTGAGAATGGCATACCAAAGTGTTGTAGCAGGGGAGATGTAGATATGTCAGGCTTTTGTGTCATGCTGGTGATTGGTGTCTCCTTTAGATAGACCTGCCGTTATTCCATCATTAGACCGTACCTCAGACATTTACCATAATGAGATACAGAACGAAAGTTTAAAGGTAAAAAAAAAAAAGATAGTCTATCTTTTAGTATTTGCCAGCACTCTGTATACTAGTGGGATTCGAAAAAATAAGGTTTAAACTAAAAGTCTTGTACTTGTTGTGTTTTTTTCCTTCTCTACTAGAGCAAAAAAGACGAAAGCTCGACACACATTCTTCGCCCTCACACTCCTCTGCAGTTAAGGTTAGTATGGCCTGAGGAGGGCCGTTTTCCTCTTGTCCCATCCCTCCACATGCCAGAGTTCAGGGGAGGCCTCTGGAACCCAGCGTTCAATAGGAGAGCAGTAGGGGAGAAGTTGTACATCACATGGACAATTTTTTTTCCTTCTTTTTCCTTTGGAGAATCTATTTTTTTAAATACCTAGAATTTTTTGATGATAGAATTCAATGGACTTGCCAAAAAAAATTAAATCGTCGCTTCAGATTTTTTGCTTCCCATTTTGTATGTCCTGTGCTGCAAAAACAGCCCTCAAGTGCCTTGGAAAATATTTTGTCACATTTTTTTTGTAAATATAGATATTATATTTTTGTAAATTCCCTCCAGCTTTTTTTTTTTTTTTTTTTTGACAATGTTTAGATTTTTTTTTTTTTCAATTTTTCAAATTATGTGAGCAGCTTTCTTCATCTTTAGAGTTAAATCCTCCAAGAAAAAGTAAACGTAAATAACCGAGACCACCACTTTTTAAACACCGACACGAGAGAAGGCTCCCCCCCCCACCCTCATGCTGGAAGATATCTCGAGTAGAGCATCGGGTCAGAGCGCCCTGGCGTCCCAGTGCAGTTGGAGTATGTGTGTTCTCCTGCTTCATATCCATCCTGGATCCTCCAGACGAGACCAAGCTTTCTTTCCTTCTTTTTTTTTTTTTCCCCCTCCAAGCCTTTGGCTCTCGAGCTGTTTGTTTTTTTTCCTCCTCTTTTTTGGTGGCAGAAAGGTGCCCAGATGTGCTACGGAAAGTGTTTTTACCCCCTGCTCCCCCAGATCTTCACATCTTCTGCAAAAGGCACACAGGCCTTCCAGTCATCCAGGAAAAACCCCATGATGCATCACCAGCAGCAGCTGAATAGTGAGAGGGAAGAAAAAAAAGCATGGGCAAAGCTTTTCCAGAAGGAGCTGCTTATCTGCAACCAGGGAGCTTGTTGTAATTCTATATGCACTCTAATTCCATATGCACCCAATCACCAAGACCTAACATAAACCATTAGATTCACTGATATCTTACATACCAGGGAACGTAATGTAGCACTTCTCCATGTTAGAATGTTAACCAAGTTATCTTTTCTAGCACGTTCCTACACACCACTGACATAGGTAGAATGTATTCTTTATTTAGACCAAATAAACAAGTTACACACAACACAGGTTCTCAAAGCGCATCTAGTCCAAAGTTTAGTCTCCAAGTGTTTCCTCCACTAACCATGTCAAAGTTCTAGTCTTTGAAGGTCTCTATGGGGATGTGTTGAATGCCGGCCAACCTCCCCCTCCCTTCCTCCCCAACCCTTTTCTCCTGCTGTGTGCCAACTTCTTCAGCTCATCTGTCATCTCCGTTCATTCCTACAGGACAATCTCAATGACTTCAAGGACTCAGCCATCAAGGTGCATATCATTTTCAATAATCTCAGTGTCCTTTTCTTCTGTGATGCTTTAAGTGTACAGATTGATGCGTTGTATTGGGCAGTATGGCATTTTAAGGCCTCCTGGGTACATAGGATAATTCTTTTGTATCATGGTTTAATCAAGCAATACCACTTGGTAAAGCAAGAATACTCCTGTACCAAATATCAGCACACCTGTCGACACGAGGGGCGCGGGTAATCGCAGCTGTGCCGAAATTCAGTATAGCAGCACAACTGCCAGTGTGAGATGGCTTTTATGCAACAGTTCTATAAACAAGAAATTATCGAGGACCTGGCATTTCAGAGGTAAAGTGGCTAAAAGTGTTGTTTATTGTTGCTCTGTAAACAGAAATGGTCTCAAAGAAGCCACAGCTGGATAGAGTGTTTGATGTCGCACATAGACTGATCGTTCATGTGTAACGGTTCCAGTTTAACAAACTTTTTGCTGGGATTTTATGCAGTGAAAATAGCATTGTTTGAGCGCCACACGTACTAGTGGGACAGAATAAAATGCGAAATAGCGCAGCGTGGTTAAATTATCGTGTTGTCTCATCAGTTAATTTTTTTTCCACTCTAACATGGATTTTAGTCACAATTTATTTATTTTTTTCATTTTACTGAGTTGCTCACAAGTAAACTGTCAGTCATGTTACTGTCATGTTACTGCAGTGTATTTATTTACTTTATTGACCCTGCCTGGCTCAAAAAAAAAACAAAAAACTTGCATCATCTCCAATAATAACATAACACTTCCAATTATGAGCGATTCATGTGTAAAATGATTGCTCATACACCCAGAAGAACTCGTTCACATTTTGATCCTTGCTAAGAATTACTAGCATTTTATATTACGGGTACAAGTCTAGCATTCCAACTTCAGCTTAACTCAAATATACACTGCCTGGTTTAAAAAGAAAACAAAAAAAAAGGTTGTGCACGCTAACATTTTGTTAGACTTTTATTTTTAAGTTTTGATTACGGCATGTAATATGGTGGCCAGTTCATGTGTGAAATTATTCCTCTACCAGAGGACCTGATTCCTGCTCCACTGTTTCAAAGCTTGAGTCAGGAAAATGCCCACGACATCAGGAAATGTAGAAAAAAAAATGCTTTTCATTAATGTGATGACCCGCTCTTTCAATACATTCAGGTCATCAGCTGACTTCATTCTATTGCCACATAACGTTAACATGAGCCTAAACCCAGCCAGTTGAAGCAATCCCAGATCATAACGCTACCTCCAGAGGCTTGTCCAGTGCACCCTACACGTGATTTCGAAACATATTACTCACTGCAGTAATTATCCATTCACAGGCTCTTGCTCATTTAAATCCATATGGCGCCTTTTTTTTCTCAATTCAAACGGCATTTGTTGCACTATTGCTTTCACTTTGAAATCATTCATTGAAATCGTGGCCCTGTGTCGCACATTAAGTCACCTGCCAGTTTGTGGCTTGTTAGTGTGAACATAAAGTTATGCTTCAATCAGGAAAGATTGTGAATAACGCACAGGTGACGAGAAGTACTGCGAGCTCACTCACTAGGCTTCTAATGTGAAAACATGTTGCTAAATGTTGCCCTGTTTCCTTTTTGCCGTTTCTTTGATGAGATGAAGCAACACATTAAGCTGATTTACCTTTACATTTACCCAAGAGCATTTTGGTGTGAATTTTAGCACTTTATAAAGTCAGTGCAATAAAATCTCTTTAACGAGATTCCACTCAAGCCGCACGCTGTAAAACCGCAAATCCCTTCATTAGCTCGGAATTTGTGCTTCTGCAGAAAGAAACCATATCTTATAATTCATAACCTACCTTTTCCTTGCAGCTCCCCATCACTCACACACACACACACACACACACACACACACACGCGCGCGCACTCGCACTCACCTGCACACAAGTGCTCCACAATCTGCTAATGTAATTTCTTTTCCACAATATCCTCTATTTTCTCTGCTTGCCCCGGCTCTCCTGAGCCTCACTTAGTTTTCTTAGCATCTCATTGGACTCCCTGCTTGCTCTGATATTCTTCAGCTCTCTTCAGCTGGTCGGCTGATAAGAGTTTTTCCTCCATTATGTCTACTGAAAGCAAAGGCAGGATATTTGAAAATATGCTGATGGTGCCTCCCTCAAAAGCAGGATCTAGCAGAATTGTATTTATTTTTTTTCCATTTCCTTAAGCCATCTTTTACGAGTTTCTTAAAAATTGTGATCTCATCGTGTGAGGCCAGATGATTGCGAAAGGGATTTATATGTTAAATGTAACTCTTTGCTTATAAAAGGATCTTCTTTGAAATAGTTATTTATTATTTAGAACTATAATAATGTCTAGTATGAATGTTAATTTGACGATATCAGTTTTAGCATAGTTTCAAAGCATAATCTTATACACAGTGTGTTTGGTCAATTATGAGCCACCTGAGCGGCTTTAGTTCAGGTGCAATAGACACTACAAGTCTCTGGAATTCTCCTGGAGCTTTTCTTTCTGAAGATTCTTTCTCACTGTTAATGATGGTCATGGAGAGTCCTGTCTAACCCATCGCTTAAAATTCTCCCAGTCAAGTTGTGATATAGTGATGGAAGATGGCCATAGCATATTTTCATACTTGTTAAACCACTCGTGCCCTGAGCAATAGGACAAAGTCATCCTGAAAGAGCCCGCACCCATCAGAATAGAAATATTACAGGGTAAAGGCGATCAATCAGAAGAATTGGTATTGATTCGAAGTTCCGCTTCTGCTCAAAGGGAAAAGTGAACCAAAACCATGCAAGTGGAAAAGCACTCGCGCGATAAGATACCGTTTCTCCCACCTTGTATAAAAGATAATATCCAAGCTGTCGGTGCAATATAAAATTTGAACACCTACATCAGACATGGGGCAAGCAATAAAATCAGTTTAAGAGAAAGCGAACATTCTTTATCTACCACTTTGACATTTTGTAAACCAGTGATGTATCTGCTTTAATACTCCTTCACTGGCGAACAAATGCATTAAAGCTCAAAGAAATGATCATGAAAAAGGACTTAATCTACCAGTATACCAGTATTATCAAACAGTAGTAGACAGAGGTCTTTAAAAAAAAAAAAAAACGAATGTCGCCTGCCACAGGAGTGTGTATATATAACTGTGGATTTGAAGGAGAACTATTGCACTGATTGCAGTTTCGTCAGCTATTTACCCCCAAATGCCCTTTCATACTTTTTTCAGTACTCTGGAAGATCCTGTTGTAGATACTTACCTTTAGAAACAATCCCCCCACACCCCAGATTTTTACCAGTCTGAGAGCCATTAGTATCATTTTTTTAATGCAGTGATTATTTACTCTTTATTATTTACGCTGTACTGTAATGTATAGGTGGCAGTCGTTTTCTCTCTCTCGTTAATTAAGTGACCGGATTAACACCCGAGAGATGATTGATTTCTGATATCAGCATTTTCCAAAGTGTTTTATTCCCCCTTATATCATAGAATGTTGCGTTCAGTTCAATTTCTATTTTTGTTTATGGTTTAGTTTACTGTTGTACTTCACCAATTTCTTATAATGGCCATGAATATTAGTCCGTCAACAGCTTGTCCATTGTCTGTTCTCTGAAAGGCAAAAACATACCTGTTCATGATATTAAGACCTCAGATTATTCTTTCACTTTCACACTTTCACTGGAGAAAAATTATAAAATGAACATCTTGTAGAAAACTTCACTCATACTTCAACTGAGCTGTTTAATCCCAATCCTGTGTTCTTGTTGAATTGTTCTTGCAACCCCTTTGATGGAAAGCACTTGCCTCCCCCTTCCATTTGTGTGACCTCGCAGATACCCAATATATATTGCCACCCAATTTCTAGTTTTAGCAGTCTCATTAATTTTCTTTGTTTGATGCAAGCCAATAAATTTGATCCTTTTGAAACAGTACACTTTTTCCCCGCACCCTCACAGGATAAATCTTCTGACCTTGTTTAAGATTTGAGAAGCTACACACTGGGGTTAAAATAATTGTTGCCGTTGAAACAAATTCATCACTGCAGTTATCTATTTAAAGGCTTTTAAGTATGTCCTGTGGTACAAAATAAATTCTGTATAATAATAATAATAATTTAAAAAACTAAGATTTCACTAGGTGGTCTTATAACCTATAAGGCTAACATGATGATAATTTATAAGGATAACAGTCTTGCTTAGTTTAATTCATTAAGAGACACTTCGTTGTTTCTACAAACTTGTTTAACTTTTGGGTAGTGCACTTGTAACTCTTTTGGGAAGAAGAACAAAAAAATAACAAAACAAATGTCTCTATTTGTTAGTGGAAATAAAGTTAATTACAGTTTTGATGTTTAAAAAAAAAAAACCTGTCGTCTGAATGAGGTGAAACGATTGAATTCAGTTTATCATTTAAAGGCCATATTGAGCTTTTGGTTCCCTTACAAGCAGCCTTCTTTGTTTAAAAGCATGAAGATTCTATGCACCTTGGCAATGAGAGGATTTTGTAACAGTCCTAATTAGGTGCCAGAAAAATGGCTTCACAGCTCGAAAGGCTCTTTCAAAGTCCCGTGGTACAGTCGACTTCTTCAGCGCTAACAAGCTTGTTCTAGCTTTCATTCTCTCACTTGCTCGCTTGTCTTTATTTCACGTTTTTACCTATCGAGTAGCAGAGGGGATTCAGCAGGTGATTTATTGTTAGTAGCTTACACTAACAGATTGTTGTCAATTACCAGAGGAAAGCCTGAGTTTTTACGATCCTGCGGCTGTCCTTCTGCACACTTTATCATCAACATGTCATCCTTATTTTTATGGCTGTTTTTCACCAGCTAACCTGCTTTTATAATGTAGCTATCATTGCTGATCATTTTATTTGTCTTGCTTCAAGTGATCAGGTTATCCTGTGGTTGGTTTGAGTTGCAGAAATGGAGCATTTGTGCACAAGGAAAACATTTGATTCATTATTTTTATGCAAGGAATCTTTTTTTTTTTTAAAGTAAATACCTGGATTTTGTTAAGAAACCCCACCATGAATTGGCAGCAGAGGATGGCCTGGTTAGTAGAAAGCCATTATTCATATAATAGATCCACTTCTGAAGTTAAAAAGCAATAGTTTTGCAAGCAGCTTTTACTGTCATGGTTCATGTGATGTGTTAATGAGATTTTCCTTGCCCAGATTTATTTGTGAATTGTCAGACATGGTGAGCGTCCTTTTAGAGCTTTGATACGATTGCGTGTAGTAAACTGATCATCATGGTTGTTTCACTGTTGTCTAGCTGTTTTGAAATGGAAAGTCATTACGTATATTGTTGATCGGTGATGTGTTTTGTTCTGTAGGTGTCCTGCTTCTCTTCTCTGTTCTTCAAATAATTTATCCTATACATTAACTCACCAGAGGCAATGGTGTGAAACTCATACTGACCGTACCAATTTTATGACAAATATTATTCTTCTAAAGTTAAGTAGCAAAACCTATTAAATTTATGTAAAAAACAAGTAAGGCCACACTGCTTGCTTACTTTTTTCTTTTTTTTGTTGTCAAATTGCCTAGCAGGTCAAAAAGTATTTTTTTTTACTTATTCAAAAGGTTTACTTGTAAAGGGTTACAGATTACAGCTAAATTTTGTTTCTATTTTGATTTCATGAGCTGTAGGTAGCAATCATTGAAACGAATACATTATTCCTTAAGTGTCATACACCTAAAATATTGGGGAGTTTTAATTTATTGGTAGAGGAGGAGGGTTTTTCGAAGATGTTTATTTATTTAGATGCACCATATATCCTTACTTTAAATATTATTAAAGCATATGAATAAAGTTGTTTTATAACCATGTGTGAAAGATCTGTCTAATATTTTTAAATATGAAATAAAATATTAGTGTTGTTTTTCCCCCCCTCCCTGCACATTAGCTTTCTATCTGTCTAACTGTGCCAAAACACCTCCCTTGAAATATGGTGCACTGGGGCAAACTCTTAAATTATAACTCAAGGACGTACAAGACGGCTGTATCTGTTAAACTCTACATAAATTATGTCTTGCCATAAAAATTTTTTAAAAAAAATGTTGATAGCTTGCTTAGGCTTCTTGCCTATTCTTTTAATAGTACAGTACCAGTCAAAAGTTTAGACACAAGTTTGGATTTATTTTCTAAATTCTAGAATGATACTGGATTTTTTTTTAAAACTACGAAATAACATATGGCATGAGGTTATTCATTTACAACAACAACAGTCAGTTGTTATTTTAAGACACGAAAGTCAGCTGTTCTGGAACAATTCTTGCAAGAACAGTATTGTCAAGTGCAAAACCCGTAAAGCACCATGATGAAACTGTCTCTCATGAAGACCATTCCAGGAAAACAAGACCAAAACTTACCTCTGCTGCAGGGAAATTGTTTATTTAGAGTCATTAGCCTCAGAAATCACCAATTAACAGACAGCAGCTCCGATTAGAGCTGTTATGAAGGCTTATGGGGCTTTACAGAGCAGACACATCTCAATATCAACTGTTGAGAGATGCTTATTGTATATTTTGGAAGATTTAGCATTGTTTTAGTGTCGAAAAAAATAAAAATCAGAAAGGACCATAGAGTTCAAAGGTTTGAACCTTTGACTAGTAGTGTACAACCTCTGTCTTCTACGTACTACTGATGTGACTTCAGTTCGTATAGATCGATACCACTAATTCAGTCAGTACTGTCCTTTTGATACTTATCATGTACTGGTTCCGAAATAAGCAACTTATTTACTGTTAATAATTATCATCGAATTTAGATCAACGGATGTCGGTAGCTTCCTTCTATCATTAGCCGTCATCATGCTGAGTTTTAATGGTCCCATATTGTACTATTTCTTTAACAAATTAACACAGTTCTCACAGCTCCTCTGTGTGTTAATGTTCCATCAGATTAAGCATGTTTTTGTATCTAAAAACTCCCTTTACTTCATTTTTGCTCCAAGTGCCTCATTTTAGTGTGTATGTAAATAATAGAGATGGGGGGGGGGGGGGATCAATTTAATAATGAATTCTAATTATAATTTTTTTTGTGTCCCGATTCGTGTATCGCCACATTGATTCTTTATACAATTTGTAATGGAGATGCACCAGTCGACCAACTGGTGACCAGAACTGTTTGGTTTTCAGCTTGATCGCACTTGACCAATCAGCCTTGGATGGGTGTGCATGAGGAAACACCTTTTTTTGTAGCATTACTTTATCAAATTTTTTTCCTCATGCACACCCATACACCAGTCTCAAAACACCACCAGCACTGATTAGTAACATTAGAAGCCACGCATGCCCACATTAGAGGCTGCGCGCACTCGCCCGTGTGCTCACAGCTGTTGAAAACACGCTCAAGAATTTGGAGGCATTTGAGGTGGTAAAGCGTGACGATTCCTTTTTATAATCCTGTCGGTACTGAACTCTTGTGTTTGAAGTCATTTTGTATTGTTTGAAAACTGGTATAAGGCATGGGATACGTTTAATTACTCATGTTCAATTCAGTTGTGAAGTTGGTAAGCCAAGGCATAAAACTTTTTTTTTTTTTTTTTTTATTCTTTTGAAGGTTCAAGGTCTTAACAAAATTGGAAAAAATTATATAGAAATGGTATATTTAGAAAATCATGATACTTACAGAATCGCGGTATTAATCGATTAGGCTCCTAGGTATCGTGATATTGTATCAGGAGGACACTGGTGATTCCAATCTCTAGTAAATAAGCTACTGCTGAGCCACAGCCTGTCAGAACAGCAGAGCTGAGAAACAGTCTTTTACGGGGATCTTGAGGGTGTGGATTAGTGTTAGCAATGTGTGTCTTAAAAAATGGTGCAAAGTCCCCATTGGTGAATTGTACTGTGACTTATGAGTAAAGTGTGGACAAAGTTAGTGTAAGGAAAGCAGACATGTCTCAGTGCCGAGTGCCCGCGGAACTGGAGTGCTCTCAATCCCAAATATATATTCTACTATAGTGTGGCCATGCGACAATTAGTCACTGAGTCAGTTGACATTCAAATCTAATGCTTATGTAGCTGTATTTCTTCTACAACCTCCTATTATATTGTAAATATGTAAACCGGAGTCAGAATAAAGCCTTGTTCATGCTGCCATACTGTTTAGTTGTGCATGCATAGAGCCAGCACCCGTTTGAGGTGTGATGCTCAGGTGTCAAGTCATGCAGAGAGCATCGCGCTAATGTTCCCTTTTTACTGTATCCCACAATCCTTCAGCAGCATCACGCCAACAACAGCACCAGCCTGACTAAGAGCGAAGCCGAGAAGAAAGAGTCCGACAAGTCCAGTGACCGCTCCAAAGAGAGGGACAAGAAGGAAGAGAGGAAGGACCGCAAACGAGTGAGTACACCTCTGCCCTCGGCTGAGTTTATAAATGGCGTGCTGTGCATGTGCTCAGCAAGCCAGGATGGTGTGTGTGTGTGCCATTGTGTTCCTTTAGGCTACAAACAAGCCTAACTCTATAATGTGAAGTTTGCTTGGTGTAAACAGCAGATATTGAACTCATAGTGTGTCAGAGAGTGTGACGAGGAGGGGGGCCAGAGTGTTATTTGCAGACCTTTCTTCATTTTTGTTTTATTTTCCTTTTTATTTCTCTCTTTCTCCATTTTCTTTAGGACTACTCCAACAGCGACCGCGAGTTGAGCCAGGAAGCCAAGCGCCGCAAAGACGAGAATGGAACAAGTGAGTCAAAACCGTTTTCATTTGTTTGCGAGCCAGAATGTTTTTTTTTTTCTTCTTTTCTTTTGAGGGAGAGGCAATCAGAGCACTTTGTGTGTGTGTGCGTGTGTGTGTTATCTTCACCCCGGCTGTTGCCTATTCCTCACAGACTCCTCAAAGCACAGTAAGAGCGCCAGTCCGTCTGATTCGCCGCGCTCCAATGACAAGGACAACAGCAAGCGCTCCAAATCCACCAGCAAAGACAAGAGCGACCTAGCCAAAACCGACAAGACCTCTGGAGGCAAAAAGGTAATTGCATTACCACATGATTGAAAAGCAATACTGGTTTCAACACCCCTTCCTACATGTGAGGCATTCGTCGGACACTGGCAAGAGATTGTAGGGTGAACACACGTTTCTGCCTGTAGCACCAAAGAACAACTTAGCCGAAGCTTTTTCCCCCAAAATATTTACTCATGTTTAGTTGTAAGCTGTCATGTTTAGATGGAGTAGTTAGCAGCATAAATCCAATTTGCCGCAAAGCAAATGTTATTTTGTAATAAGTATTGTATTGCTTCTCCTTGTAGTTCCAACCAGCTTCCCTGTTTTTTTTTTTGTTTTTTTTTTGCTCTTTTAAAAAGCATATTGCATCAGACCACAATATCTTTTGCTTTTGCTCTTTTAGTATGCAGGCGTGTTGACTCAATCCCTCGGGCCTTCACGGCTCGTCGAACAAATTTCACTTGACCTGATAAAAGCGGCTCCGTTTTTTAAAATTTCATAAAATTAAATAAACAGGATTTATCGCTCTTCGAGCAGGAGCAAAGTGATGCACAGGTGTAAATGTTAGGATAAACATAGCACGTTTCCTTCTTTTAACTATTTACTTGCTCATAATCTTGATACTTTAGTACACTGCCTGGTCAAGAAAAATGCAGTTTCAGAAGTTGTATCGAAAACACAGACAATAGAAACGATAGCAACGTTTAATAGTAAAAGTGAAATAATTTCCACATGAACAATTTGTCTTATGTGGCCATTTGCTAGTAAGCTAAGTGGGGGGAAAATAATGGCTTCAGTTTGCTAGGGAGTGTTAAGCTTGGACTTTGGAGCAATGGAAAAAGGTCAACCGGTCTTATGAGTCCAGATTGACCCTATTCCGAAGTGATGGGTGTGTCAGGATAAGACATGAAACGATGCACCCATCATGCATAATGCTCCTGTACAAGCTTTTGATCTGAAGCTATGATCTGGGGTTGCCTCAGGTGGCCTGGTCTAGGCTCAGCAACATGTGGCAATGAAATAAAGTCAGCTGGCAACCTGGATGTAGGATGAACAGGTTATCACACCAATGGATATTTTTCCTTCCATGATGGCATGGGGATGTTACAGGACTCGAGTTGTAAAAGAGTGGTTCTGGCTTGGTGGAAAGAGCATGGGGAATCCTTCTTAAACATTAACTGGCCAGCACATAACGTGTCGTCATCAAAGCTGAAAGCTGTCGAACAAACTCTTAGTATGCGCAAGTGTGTAAATAGTTGAGTTAATCTCAGGTTAGAATGTCTTTGACTTGTATTCATAATATAAAAAGCTGGTAATTTATTTCATCCAAGCAATCAATTTGTGTAGCTCACCATTCAAAATAGTCAGTATGCCTGCACAGATCATGCTGGATTCCTATGTTGGCTGACTCATCCCCTTTTTATTGGGGAGAGAAAAAGACTGCTGTTTCGGCTTATGCTTGAATGATAACTTGTTCAAGCATCCAATGTTCTTCTGTCCCGCTTATGCAAAATAGCAGGTCTGGTAATATATCATTGGAATTATTATGGCAACATGGGATGATGCCATTAGACTGCACAAGCCGAGCTCTGGCTGAAGACGGTATTGTATTAGGAAGTGTTTTTGACAATTTACACACGTTCTTGTAGTCTTGAGTTTTTAAAGACGTGCGCACTCGCCTGCAATGTTTAAACATAGACTCGTTTAGGTTGGTTTGAACATTACAAAAAATACTCAGCTTTTCAAGGGAGCTCTATTTAGGTACACAATGGAGATTAGATGCATTCTGTTCATTTGCAAGGGAACTTGCACTTCTTTGAAAGCCCTGATGTTGCCTTATTTGTTTGCTGTTTATGCTTTATTAAAGGAATCCAGGCACGACAAGGATAAATCCGAAAAGAAGCGAGACAGCACCGGTGCAAAAGAAGACAAGAAACAATATCCTTTGATGTAGACATTAGTCTAAGGTATTGCTGGATATGCATTGATTTTGCTGTTTTTGCTGTGAACAAACAAAATTTTTTTATTCGTCAAACCAATTCCTGAATTCAGCCCAACGCTGCATGAGTTCTTGTCTCTGTAGATTATGCTGTATAGTTCTTGATGTGTGCATTGTACTGCCAAAGTTTTGTCTTCCTGCTGACACGTTCCTTTTGCCTCTCGCACAAGACTTTGTCCTTAACGTTGTTCACCCATAAATCATCTGAAAAGCACAGATAATATAACCTGACATGGACAAGGTAAGACCTGAGCAGAGAGAAACTTTATTGCTCAAACTTTTATCTAGTGTTTATATTGACTTAGAGACAATGAAGCCCTGTTTGAGTTCTTTTCTAAAATATTATTTCAAGAGACTGCATAAATTTGTTTGCTGGATAACAGCAAAGCTGTGGATATGTTTATGTTCTGCAAGCAACAAGTTCAGTTTTGACTTCACTAGAGGATGAAAGCGTTGCCAAGCAACGCATCAATTATTTATAATCCACAGATTCACTTATATCAGTGTTTTCAGCTCGATTGTTGATTATCTGACAGCCAGTAATCATTTTATTTTAATCTTGTTACCTCCATAAGTGAGTCTATATTTTTATCTACACTATATTTCCAAAAGTATTCCCTCGCCTAACTTCACATTCATATGAACTTAAGTAACATCCATTTCTTAATCCATAGTGTTTAATATGATAAAATGCCCACCCTTTGCAGTTAGAACAGCTTCAACTCTTCTGAGAAGGCTTTCTACAAGGTATAGGAGTTTGTTTATAAGAATGTTTGACCATTCTTCCAAAAGCGCATTTGTAAGGTCAGGCACTGATGTTGGACGAGAAGGCCTGGCTCGCAGTCTCCGCTAATTCATGTGAAAGGAGGTTCTCTGTGGCTTTTGCACAACTCTAAACACCTTTGGGATGAATTTGAACACGCTGGAATACGATGTTCAAAAAGCATACATGGGTCTACTAGTCAGATGTTAAAGTCTTTCTTAGTGTTTGTGGACACCTCGAGTGGTCACGAGGTGCATAAAATCAAGCACATAACCACTGTATCTACTTCTGGTTTCCAGTACAATCACTGCAGCTGCTCTATTGTCTTACTACAATAATGTATCTAGCGCATTGCCAAGAAAAAAAAATGATGCTATTCTTTTTCTTCTTGTTCTTCAGAATTCCCTGTTGTGCGCTTTGATGAGTCAGAGGCCCATCCACCTTTCAGCCGTGTCAGCATCTCTATTCTCTTTTTTTCTTCCACTGTCTGAGCTGAGGATTTGTTTCCACCCATGTATTTTTGGCTTGCCTAGATAATTTCCTAGAAAAGTTGTCGCTTGTATTTTAACCTGCCGTTTTTTATTGTAATATTTTCAGTACCATGCTGAAAGTTCATTTCTGTAAAAAAAAAAAAAAAAAAAAAAAAATTTTTAGCACAATGTGCTGCTGTATTTCACGAATGGAATCGGGGTCAGAATTATGTTGCTTCTGAATTGGAATGCATTTTTATAGCCAGCCTTCCTCTTTTTTTTTTTTTTTTTTTTTGAGCAAACAAATTTGATCTCCACCTCAGTTTGATTTCCAGTTTATTTATTTTTCCTTCTTCCTTTTAATCAGTATGCTATATTTAGGCATAGGTGTTTAAAGCAGTATGAACAGTCTATTTGTATATTATGTATACATTAAATAAAACGGATACTTGTAATACATACTTTCCTCAACTTTTACTTCCAAAGTCAGTCACCTAAACTTCTCATTGTTTGCTCACATTTTATAAAAAAAAAAAGAAGGATTTCTATAGAAAGAATGGCAAGCTCAATTTCTTCCTGAATAAATGGACTACATTTTAAAAAGTGTTAATCTCTTTGAAAACTACTTTTGAAGTTTTTAAAATGCCCTCACGTTGCCCAGTGTATGCCTTTTTCTAAATAAAGATAGATTTTTTTTTCTCCAGTGTGTCAATTTGTTTTCTTTTCTACTATTGAATGTGCTTCTTTGTAGGAATTTAAAGCTGTAGGGATTTTGTATACTCTGGTCATAAAGCTGTTTATTTCCTTTATTCTTCTTCCTTTATGTGCTGTGAAAGGGTTAGATTATTACTTAAAGAAATATTCTTTACTTGAAAACCCATTCGAAACTCTCTTTCAACCCAAGAGGGGATCTGTAAGAAATAAAATTCAAATAATATTAGGGTGTGCTCTTATTTAGGAAAATAATCTACCATAAATAATGAGCATGAATTGAATTTACTGTTCCTCCTACTGTTTTCCAATACTACTACATCTCAGTGTTTTATTCCTTTCATAACACAGCAATTTGCCAAAGTTAAAGAATGCCATATCCTTTATTTTTATCCAGTTACAGATTCATGTGTAATATTTGTGTAGTTCACAAAATTACTTTTATTACTCATCACTTGTTATAGCAGCAATAAACATTTAATCTTCATCCTCCTCTTATTGTAAATTACAGTTTTAACTCGAATGATTATAAAGCTCTGACACAAAAGATGCCGCTGTTTCGGAATGCATGTTTGTTATACAGTGAAACCTCGGATTGCGAGTAACGCGGTTTGCGAGTGTACCTCAAGACGAGCAAAGATTTGTAATAAATTTTGACTTGGTAAACGAACAAGTCTTGGTTTATGAGCACCGAGTATCATGTATCACACGTGCGCTTTTTGTTTTGACGCAGAGCGTCGCATGATCACAACTGAGCCAATGGTTTTTCTCTCCTGTGCTGCGGAATTGTGGGTAATCGTCTCCCCTGCTGGGTCTCTTACTGGTATAATCAACATCCGTGCACGCGTGTACTGTTTAGTATAGCGCTGTGACCACGTGTGTGCACGTAAAATATATTTTATTGTTTATGTGCGTATACGGCGCGCGTGTACTGTTTATTATAACACGTGTGCGCACGCGTGTAAAGCAAAAGAAAGTCTTGTTAGAGAGATTAAAGATCCATTTTCTCTCTCCCGCTCTGTATCAGCCTGCACTTTGTCATTGGACATTGCCCCTTCTCTCACACACACACACACACACACTCAAGTGCAGGTTAATTTGTTTTATTTTTACTTTACACCAGTGATTCCGTTAGTGTGCGTTCATGCGAGTGTCCTTAAACAATGTTCCTTGTTAAATTTTCCGATAAAAGTCTTTCCGTAAATGTCTGTAAAAACCTCAAATAAGAGAGGAGGAAGGTTTACTGTGGAAGACGAGAAGAGGGAGGGTCTAAGTTCAAGTTTCTTTATTTGTACCAAAGGTAAAATTGATTTGCAGTCAAGAGTCCTCATTCACAACACGTACAGTACAAAACAAACCACACATAAAACAAACAAGTACCATAAACTTTAAACATAAGTGGCCAAACACCTTCAGTGTCTAATTCTCCCTTAAATATCTATTTATACCTTATTTAACTGCTGGAATGAACCCTTTTTTTTATTTTATTTTTTTTATTCCTCCTCTCCTATTACTTTAGCTTCACATGCACAGCGCGCAGAAACGAAAACGCTTATCTGTCGGGACTTATTTTTAATTTTTTTAAAGGTAAATTGCAGGTTAATTTGTTTTATTTTTACTTTATATTTTGTATGCATCATTTTTATGTTTTTATTTTTTGGGTCTGTGGAACAAATTATTTGAGTTTCCACTATTTCTTAAGGGAGAATTCGATTTGGTTTACGAGTGGTTTGAAATATGAGCCCACTTCCGCATCAAATTATGCTCGTAATCCAAGGTTCCGTATCACTATACGACTTTTACTAAATAAACAGGAACATATTAAAATTAAAGCCTTAATCCAGAACATGATTATCTGCGGTTTTGAACCAACACCTGTTTTTTAACAGAATACCGTAGTGCTGCTGTTTAAAGGAACTGGTGACATTTAACATGCTTGGTGAGATCTGGAGGTGAATTTATCATTTAGTCAAATACCGTAAGTCACAAAAATAAAGCTTTATAGAATTATAATGTGCTGTGGAGATTTTATTTACAAATATGCAAAATTCAGCTTTTTATTCCACAATAAAAATGCCCGTTATAAGCCAGTTGACATGTACAGTGCATCCAGAAAGTATTCACAGCGCATCACCTTTTCCACATTTTATGTCACAGCCTTATTCCAAAATGGATTAAATTCATTTTTTTCCTCAGAATTCTACACACAACACCCCATAATGACAACGTGAAGAAAGTTTACTTGAGGTTTTTGCAAATTTATTTAAAAAATTGAGAAATCACATGCACATAAGTATTTACAGCCTTTGCTCAATACTTTGTTGATGCACCTTTGGCAGCAATTACAGTCTCAAGTCTTTTTGAATATGATGCCACAAGCTTGGCACACCTATCCTTGGCCAGTTTCGCCCATTCCTCTTTGCAGC
>JAOVVA010000052.1:1712471-1727017 GCA_028565275.1 Leiocassis micropogon | reverse complement strand
CGTGATTTATCGTATCGTGACCCATGTATCGTGATACGTATCGTATCGTGAGGCCCTTGCCAATACACAGCCCTAGTGTCTAAGTGACTGTTGGCGGCATGTTTGGAGATGTTCTTGTGCTTAAAGCCTTAAGGCTCCATTCATCCTTTTCATAATTTTGACCAGTCTCTTGGCCCCTGCTACTGAGAAGCACCCCCAGAGCATGATCTTGCCAACACCACCTTTCGCAGTAGGGATGGGATTATCTGAGGGGCAATACCTGTTTGTTTTTTTTGTCCTTTAAGTTTCTGCCATGTGGTTCTTTCTCAGGAAAGCCTTGTGAGCTAGCCACTCTAACACAAATGCCTGATTTGGAATGTTTCTAATATGTTTGTCCACCAGGGTTTTTCATCTCTGTGGACAACCTTTGAAGCTCTGTTAGAGTGGCCCTTGGGTTCTTGGTCATCTTTTTGACTGAGACGCTTCTTGGCAGTTGTGTAGTGTACATTATGTGATATGCAGGTATACACTTTATAACCATTAAAAAAAAAACTCCAAATGCACAAATATACATACAGTTTTGTGTCCTCAGATTTAGGCATTAGACAGATATTCTTACCCAGAGCAACTTACAGTAGATTACCCCATTATACATATGAGGGTTAAGGGTCTTGCTCAAGGGCCCAACAGTGACAGCTTGGTGGTTGCAGGGTTTGAACCTGGGCCCTTCTCAACCATAGTCCAATGTCATAACCACTAAGCTACCCTTAGGAAGTTGATCTTTCCCTGTCAATGTTTAACTGCACCAAAAGACCAAGCTTTTGCAGGAAAGGCATCTTCATTCATTTTCCCAGTGCATACTCTGTGTGTATGCCGGGGCAAGAGAACGGTCTGTGCTTTGCTGTCACATGAAGCATCTGATGTCACGTCACCAACGAACTGTTGAACTGTCATTTCTCCGGCTCAACACTAGCTAAGTTTTTAATTTGCAAAGTTAATGTATCGTAGCACACTTGAACATGAAACAAAACCAGACAACACTGTTAGAGTGTGGGCTGAAATGCAAATGCAAATGTTATACCAGTATGCATAATTTGATGTTTAATAAGTACTTGTTCCACCTTTATTTATTGAGTTCTGTTTCTTATGCGTACATGTCTTTCAGCAAGAGATAAGTAATTTTGCTATAATTCTTCTCCTTTTCTCTTTGGAATATTTATCTCTCATTCACATCATGATTTAGATAAAAATCCACATATGAAGCTCTTCATTTACTGTGAAAGCAGTCTTCTCCAGCCAGGTGAAAACAGCATAGTAATGACCTCTGAAACTGTAGTAACTCAGTCCAAAATGTTTAAATTTCCCAAGATAGCACTCTGACTGATAAATTCATGTGTAGGTTGACAACACACATACAACCTGTCAGAATGCTCTCAGATTTATGTCCTTTATGTTTTTGAGACCCTAATGGTTGTTATGGGTTGTTACTCCAGCATGGATTTGATCAAGGCCATGAGGGAAACATCACAAACTACCCACTACAGAAAAAGTAGTCTACACCACTACTTTTTGCCCAGTTCTTGAGTTTAGATGGATGACTAGCACTAGGAAGAGTCAAGGATACAAATTTTTATCTAACAAGAATAGGGCCTACTGTGGTTCACTGTATTGTCTCCAGGGTCGAGGGGTTGATTCCCGGACCTGTATGTATGAAGTTAGCATGTCTTCCCCATGCTTGGTAGGTTTGTTTCTTTTCACAGTCTAAAGACATGCAGATTAGGCTAATTTAATGTTTCCCAATTGCCCATAGTGTGTGAGTGAGTGTGTTTGCTTGTATGCCCTGTGATGGACTTGCACCTTGTCCAGGGTGTATCCCGCCTTGTGCCTCAATGCTCCAGGCCTCCCACAACCCTGGACCAAAAAGGCAACATTGCAAATGAGTGAGTGAGGGCTCACTGTGCTGATGGGGAAAATATAATGTTTCAGCTATGCCTTTATGCCCTTGCCCAGATCTATTTCTTTGCCCAATTTGATTGCTGTTCTACTGTGAATCCCTGGTTTGTCTTGGTTTTTTGGTCTCACACTTATGTGTGTGCCTTTTTAAATCATCCTTAATTGAATTTGCCGCAGGTGGACGTCAAATAAGGTCTAGGGACGTCTCAAGATAATTAAAGCAAACAGGATGCACCTGAGCTCAAAAACTAGAGCGCTTTACTTATGGCTCTAAATTCTTAATGGTCTAAATTATACAATTCATTTTTACATTAATTTTTTTCAAAAATTGGTTTTGCTTTAGCATTATGGATAATTGGGGATAGATTGATAGTGAAATGTTTAAGTAACTTTACATGTTTAAGTTTACATTAAATCTTTTATACAACAAAGTGTGTAAAGCCTGAAGGGGTCAGAAAACTTGGTTTAAAGATGTTTTAGCTCTTATTCTCTCATGACCTTCCTAAGATGTAATAATTTTTGTGTCACTTCCTATGTGCAAGCATCCTCAGTATCCACCAGACTGAAATGTATATATTACCATTGTATTTATTCTCATGTTACGCCCGTGGTAGGACCTCAATTAACTTGCACACACTATGGGCAATTAGACTAATCTGCATGTCTTTGGACTGTGAGAGGAAACTGGAGTACCTGGAGGAAACCCACCAAGCACATGGAAAACATGCAAACTCTATGCACACAGGTGGGAAGGTGGGAATCAAACCAGAACCCTGGAGGTGCAAGGCCACAGTGCTAACCACTAAACCAATGTATACTGTATATACCACCATGTTGTGGAATTATTGTGTTCTTTAAGCATATATGACAGTAGTGTTAGCTGGAATTCAAATCACAGAATTATGTTAATGTGCTGATTCTGAAAATGTATCATTATTGTTTTTTAAGTAATCACAAAGACTTTTATAGTGTATGCGCCACTGCATCATGAACATAAAAAAATTGGCTGACATTGATTATTTTTCTATAGCTACACTTTCTAAGGGGCTCCCACATTAAGGCTACTACTATGAGTTGGTTAGGGAAGGCCGAAGACTGACGCCAGGCAACCGCATCTTTTCGAACTGCTCGCACAGCCCCTGTTGGGGCGTAACACACTCGGGGGTCAGCGCTATCCACTCCTTCCGCTTGCGTGAGCTCATTGACCCCCACGATAGGCTATAGAGCCTTTATTAATGTAAGAGCACTAACTGACTCCCATCCCATCCTGCTGACAGAGCTTTGCCAATTATCTCTCTCTAGGCCCTCGGCTACATACAGTAGAGGCTACAGCATCACCGGGGAATCGCACTAGCGATCTCCGGATGATAGGGCGAGCACTTTACTACTGTGCCACTCGGGGGCCAAACACTTTCTTTGTCTTTGGGCTATTTCCTTTCGGGGTCACCACAGCAAATTATATGCCTCCATCTAACCCTATCCTCTGCATCCTCTTCTCTCACATTAACTAACTATAAATCTCCTCTTCGGTCTTCCTCTAGAACTCCTGCCTGGCAGTTCCAACCTCAACTTCTTCACCTCCTTTCCGCACTCTCTGTTGCTCTACAGTAAGTACTTAAAGTCCTGCACTTTCTGTACTTCTGCTTCCAGTAGGCTCACCGTTCCACTTGGGTCCTTCTCATTCACACACGTGTTCTGTCTTGCTGCGGCTAGCCTCAATTCCTCTGCTTTCCAGAGAATACCTCCACCTCTCCAGATTTTTCTCCATCTTTTCCCTGCTCTCACTACAAGCACAATGTCATCTGCAAACATCATACTCCATGGAGATTTCTGTCTAACCTCATCTGTCATCCTGTCCATCACCAGAGTAAACAAGAAGGGGCTTAGAGCCGATCCTTGATGCAGACTTCTGTTACACCTACAGCACATCTCACCAACAGCTCTCATGTATGCCCTGCACCACTCTAACATACTTCTCTGCTACTCCAGACTTCCTCATACATAACCACAGCTTCTCTCTCGGCACCCTGTCATACAATTTTTCTAAATTTACAAAGACACAATGCAACTCCCTAATGTATTACATTCTCTGTACTTCTCCATCAGCATCCTTAAAGCAAATGTTGTACTCTCTCTAGGCATGAAACCATATTGCTGCTCACAAACGCTCTCCTCTGCCCTTAACCTAGGTTCCACCACTCTTTCCCAAAGCTTCATTTTACACACCACCATCATGTGTTGTCTGACTCTCCCCTACCAATACTTTGCAGTCACTGATCTCTTTTAGACTACAACGTCGACACAAGATGTAGTCCACCTGAGTGCTTCTGCCTCTGTTTTTACAGTATATGTCACCCTATGTTCCTGCCTCTTCTGGAAGAAATATTCACTACTTCCATTTTCTCTGCATCATGTCAACCAACTCTCTTGCCTTCCCTGTCATAGTCCCAACATTCAAAGTCCCTACTGTTACTCCTAAACTCTTGCCTTTTCTCTTCTTTCTCTGCCTACAAACATGCCTTCCTCCTCTCATTCTTTGACCACCAGTAGCCCAATTTCCACTGACACCCTGTAGGTCAACAGCACCAGTGGTAGTCGTTGTTAACCCGGGCCACAATTGATCCAGTATTAAAGGCCTGTTAATGATTCACATGATTGACTTGGCAAATGTTTTACGACGGATGCCTCAACTCTCCAGACGTGGGACTGACACAAGAAATACTGGATTGTGCCCCCCAGTGGTTGCATTTTCCTGTAGCAACACGTCTCATCTTTTTTTTAAACCATATTAGAAATTGTCAACAGTGTAGATGTTTTGTTTACCCACGCCCTGTGAGAAAGAGGAACAGTGTTTGATATTTAATATAATCAATACCTTTATCAATAATCCAACTTTAAGGAAAAACATCAACAAAACATTGAACATTTTTTTTATACTTCCTGGCCAAAATAGTCACTCTTTCAGAAGGACCTATATCAAGCAAAGAAAACCACCAAATAGGATTGCTGAATTTACTGGAATTGGGTTAAGAGCAATGAAATGACTGTAACTGGAGATTACTTAAATGCTTGGTGAAGTTACCCCTTAACAATAATCATATTTGCTGCTTTGCAGCCTGAATTAAAGACAGACAGTTTTATCCAGCTGTATCCAGCTGTATCCAAAGTGCAACATTTAACACCCAAGTGAAAGATATAACACCAAAATGTCAGAAAAACTGAAACATTTTTTATTTCAAAAAGGATCAACCCGCTCCTAAAAATGGCTTAACAATTTACTCAAGTGAAGCTAATCACCTTCTTAATGGCACACAGTGCTTTGCACATCTAGACCTTGAAATATTTACTCCCACATCTTTGCAGAATGGCTCAAGTTAAGTTAAATTTGATGGTGACTGTTTGAGGACTGCAATCTTCAAGTCATTCCACAGATCTCCAATGTGGTTTAAGTCTGAATAAGCACAACGCAAAACTGACCAAACATTGGTTGAAGGAGAACAGGTGAATGTTATGTTAAATGTCAGAAAAACACGCCCATAAGAGCATATTACCACCTCCATGCTTTACTGTAGGAATGGTGGTATTTTGATGGTCAGCTGTATTGGATTTCTGCCAGACATATCGTTTGGTGTTGTGGCGAAATAGTTCAATTTCAGTCTCATCTGATCACCTGCATTTTTGCAAAGCTCTGTCGTGACTGCATGTGGCCTTTTTTGAGGAGTGGCTTTTTTTTCTTGCAACCCTCTCATATAAGCCACATTTGTAGAGAATTTGTGATATTGTTGTCACATGCACATAATAACCACTCTTTGTCATATATTCTTGCAACTGCTTCAGAGTTACTGTAGGCCTCTTGGCAGCCTCTCTAATCAGTTTCCTCCTGTGATATTTCATCCAGTTTGGAGTGACATCATGATCCAGAGAGGGTCAGTGTTGTGCACAAAATACCTTCCAATTCTCAATAATAGACTTAACTGTGCTTCAGTGATAAAGCCTTTGAAATTCTTGTGTATCCATCTCTTGACTTGTGTAAAGTTGTGACTCCTGTGCACAATGTTATCCTGGAGATCTTTTGATAGTGCCTTGCCACATAATTGAATGATTGTTTGCTTCAGTTGCACTACCAGCGAGTGAAATGCTCCAGCTTTTCAGGTTGAACTTATCAAAATGACCAGAGCTGATCATAATTGGAAGCCAAATGGCTTTGTGTGTCATTGAGAAGGCGATCAGCTTCCCATGATTAAGTTTACAAGTCCTTTTTAGGAGGGGGTGATCCTTTTCCAAATCAGTGATTCTGTTTTTTAGTTGTTTTTTTATTATTATTTTGACATGTTGGTGTTGTATCTTTCTCTTAGATGTTAAAAGTTGACCTGAGTAAATACAACTGGATAAAACAATAACTGTGTCTGTTTTCATTTCATGCTGCAAAGCAAAAAAATGCATATTTTTCCATAATATACATTATATTATATAATATACAGTATATTATCCATATTTATCTAATTCCAGCACAAAGTATTGAGATATGTGTCTTCCAAGAAGATGTTAATAGGCACGCCACAGTCATGAGGTTTGGTAGTGTAGCTAGTGGATCATGAAAGATGAAGAATGGAAAGCTTCAGCAGCCTATTCAACAGCGTTTTAATAGTATAGTAATAGCTTTTTAAAAACTTAGAAATGACTGAGGCAAAAGATGTTGCTGCTCAAATGCATTCAAAGAAAATTTTTGTTATTAATTTTATGATTCATTGACAGAAATTAGAAAAAAACACTACTTGGTGATTAAAAACAGAAATCCTGTAAGGATGATACTTGTAATTGGAGAGCTCAGATCAGGAATGTCTTGGGCAAAGCTTTTAATTTCTTTCCCCATATCCATTTACAAAAGCGCTCAACATGATTTTAATAATTATTAGTTGTCAGCAAATGACAGGTAAGAATGCTAAAAGACTGTATGAAAAGGTAGTGGCGCTGACATTTTAATGCACATGCTAATCATGCAAGCAGTAAAAAAAAAAAAAAACGAGAGTTTTTTTAATGGGTTTTATTTACAAAATATATTAAAATACTTTGTACAAGGCCTCACTAAAGAGGTTTCAGTAAATTAGACCCATGCATGCATTTCTGTCTTTTTTCATCACTAGGATGCCTGCTAAGGTTCTCTGGGCTGAGGTGCAAAAAAAAAAAAAAAAAAAAAACAAGGAAAGGAAGAAAGGGTAAAATGTCAAATAGAAAATTGTCTTACTTCTCTTGACCTTTCTAAGATGTAAGTTTCTGGGCTTAATAGGCAATCACAAATTTTTTACATGCAGTTAAAAAAAAAGAAGAAGAAGTGGGACTTCAACTCAACTGTGAATCCTGCAGGCAGCTAGAAAGTCTGTTTTTAACAAATGTACATTTCTTCATAATAGTTTAGTTCCTTTTTCAATTCTTTGAAAGCTTCTTTTCTATATAAAACTTATCTTTCCATGGATTCAGGACTGTTAACATTCCTAAATCCTATGGAATCACAGTTTTTTTCTTATAGTAAACAGACAGTGTAACAGCAAAATGTAAATGTGCTAAGCTTTTTAAGATTACCCCTGTTAACACCATTTATAAATATATTTTAAATGTTGTCATTAACGCTAGATTACTAAGTAGGTAAATGATTGTAAAATGAAACTAAAACCCAAAGCTTTATTTAAATGTTTAGTATATTGAGAAAATTGCAAGGTACTCAAATACTACATTTTAAAAGCCATGTCCTTTTCATGGATTGCAATTTATCTACACGTAGATGATCCATTTTCTGTATTGGAGCTTCAGTTTCTTGTACAAATGACATTTCTAAAAAGAGATCCACTTAAATTAATTCAAATACTGCAGACAGGTTTTTTTTGGAAGGTTTGTGGAACTAAAAATGGTCAGGTTATGTATAATGCAAGTGATTGAACATATCCTCACCTTTAATGTTTTTGTTTTTTTCATTGTATTCTTTTGGTCATATTCATTTTACAGAGTGTGCATTATGTTCTGTTACAGATAGCCGTGTGATTTATGCAACTTGCTTCTCCCGGGGTCTGATTAATAAAAGTCTTGTAAATATTTGACAAATCAGCAGCATTAAATCGATCAAACAAACCAAAACCCAAGAACTAATAAACAATGACACTACTCAAGTAACAGCATATAATCTCAGTCTCTCACATTAAGTGATTTCTATTAGAAAGAATTGAGAATTTGATAAATTAATGCTTTTATCAGTTACTGTGATTGTGAAAGCAAATTTACAGTTGATGAAGTACAAGCATTTATTTTTTTTTGGTTGTTTTTTTAATTTTTAATTTTTTTGTTAAGATTAGATCGATAACCAAGTCCCGCAGCGAACCAATACCACAAGAATCGCTGTCTCCAACACAGTTTTCAGTCTGGCTCTTCTGAATGTGCTCAGATCACAAGTGATGGCTTTGTTTCTCGAGTTTTCATGGAGTTATGCAGTACAAGAGTTCATTCACAGATGGCAATGGGATTCCTTCATGTGTTTTACACGTTATCGGAGCAATGGGATGTCACCATGATGAGCTTACATTCGAGTGATTCTCAGAATGTTCCATAAGGCACTGAAGGAAACGTCCAGTTCTTTCCAAATGATAAAGTCCACTCCTGTCTTTCTCTCAGATGATGAATGTGGATGGAGAAGGAAGGGGAAAGAGGGTGAGACCTCTTAAAGATCCAGCCATCGCTTTTGAAGGTTTTTCTTGTCACAATCATCAAGGCTGACACAAAGGTTTGCAGGGCCCGCATTTGCTATGGAAACAGATAGTAAAGATAATTAAGCGAAAAGGTTAATATTATCAGCAACCGGTTTTGGTTTGTGTATTCTTCAAATGGAAATTTCTTTATCAGTTACTAGTCTAAATGTTCAAGAGATTAGGTAACAATAAGTGGTTAAATGCCTGTCCTTAATATTAATAATTACCTGTGTTAATATCTGTGTTTATTGTTGATAATTATCTCTTGGGCCTATTAGTATTTATTTACATTTTTCAGTTATATTTTTGATTCCTTTAAAAAGTGAGTTATCTTTTGGCATAAAATTAACAGTTGTTGTTGTATAAATCTTGCAGTTTAATTTAATATGTAAAAGTGATATTGGATATTGTATATCATGATACTGTAGGTCCAAAAGTATGTGGACACCTGGCTAATCACACCCATATGTACTGTACTTGTTAAGCACCCCTTTTGCTGTTATCATCACCTCCAGTCGAGAGGGAAAAAACAAAAAAAGTTGTGATTGAATGAGAATTCACTCCCATTGCTATAAACCCCAACAATTAGTTCAAGATCTAACTGGTTGGGATTAAGCGTATTATTATTGTTATTATTACAGTATTATTATTATTAATATAAATTTGTATGTCCTACATAAATTGTGCCCACCAGTGTTTCACTGATAATACATCTATTTCTGGAAACAGCATCATAGAGAGTAACACGTTTCAAAAAACTAATCCCTAACAAATCACAGAGTGTTTGGGAATGTGGTGAGTTACCCCTGATCTCAGTGATGCCAGTGTGGTACACCATAATACTTACTTCGGCTATACTTTTCACCCTTTACATAGGAAGACTGACTAATGACATGTTTGAAGACACCTGTGATGCTAATTACAGGACACACTTTAGTTTAACATGCCCTTATGGTCAAATTATTTTCAATCTTCTCTAGGGGTACCATCATTATTGTCCAGAGCAGTTTCATTATTATTATTATTATTATTATTATTATTATTATTATTATTATTATTATTATTATTTTTCTTTTTTTTTTTAAGCATTATCTGATTTTCATTAGTTATTTTTCAGCAATTTTCTATATATTATTACTTTTGCCAAATTCAAGTTATTTCAGTGACCATTATGGGTTTTTCTTTCTTTAATGGAAGGGTACCAACAATTTTGTCCACATGTGTAAATAGAAGAAGCTAAGAGGCCAAAGGTAGTTCTGCAGAGTCTGGAGAGATCCACAGTTTAGACAGAAGAGGCTATTATCAGCTGTTTTATAGACTGGACAATGCACGTTGCTTTGATGTTTGGAATAATATTAATAGGAAATCCATTTGAACTTACATGCTGTTCACTCAACAAACATTTCTCTGTTCTCATAATACAAAAACTGACCTTTTTGGTATTGGCACAAAGCACTACATTTGTTGAATATCAAATACTGCTCCTGACCCTGCATTCACCATCTCCACAGTGTTGTGTGGTGGTGGTAGCATCATTGCATCATTGGCAAGGGAAGCTTCATGCCAAGGCTTCTCTGAAGTGTTTCAAAACCAAGAACTTGAATGCATGGGAAAGGTCCCGTCCAAGCCCAGATCTGAGAATCTGATGCAAGACTTTAAAACAGTCTCTGTTCACCAATATTCTCCATTCAATATGATGCGGATTTTTGACTTGCACGCCAAAGGTCCTATCAAGAACTGACACAAGGGACTATTGCTTCTGTATCTACCAAATTTCTACTCTTTTGTTTAATTATGTTTTGTGTCATATTACAAAGTATGTTTTGAACATTCAAATGTAGGAGATATTGTATAAATCAAACGATAAAACCCTAATTTAACCCATTATAAGTTCAAGCTGTAGCCCTACGAAATGTGGAAAACATTTCGAGAATATAAAGAGAGAATATTTAGGTACGGCACTGTAATACCCACCTTACAAGTTTATTAGCATTAATGTAACAGTTTTGCTCTCCAGTTCGCTTTTTTAGATTGTTGTTATACTATTAACCTTATGACTAGCTTACTGTACATCTTTGCATCTTTTGACCCACTAGAATGCAAATACAAGCCATGTGTACCCATTTTATGGTGTTTTTTGTGATCCAGGTGTTTAAAAAAAATGACTGGCTTGCTGATTAGAAATTCAAGTTTTATGACTAAAGAACAAAAGAATTCTTTCTTACATACCTCTAGATCTTAACACTCTCTGTCCCATACACATTGTAGCCTTCTCGGTATGTAGCAAAGTTCTGAGTGTTGGTTGGTGGCGCAGGCTTAAAGTTTTGGGTGTTTTTTTCAAGTTTCAGCCTTTTAGCTTCAGCACGTGACTTGTAACAGAATTCTATTAAAGCCACCATCATGGCCAGCCCCAGACCACCAACCAGAATATAGAAGACTCCAGCTACATTACTCAGACTCAGAGCACTTGTCTTGTCCTATGAGAAGTGAGGAAGCCAGTTAGTAACATTTGCACTGGTGAATATTTGGTGCACAATATTCAAAACTCATAACCTTATAGCTAAATATCCTAATCTTCAATCATTTCTAATAGAATTATTGACCAGGACTACTGGTATTTCTAAGGAGATATTTTTAAATGATACAAAAAAAATCTCCATTGGTGCTTCTCTCAAGAGAGTGAGCACATTCGTAAATGGAGGGTCAAGACTGGCTAAGAATAGAAATTGACTTCATGTAGTTTCTACAACAACCAGAAGGATTGAGAACCTCCAGGATGGTTGTAGCTCTTCAGAAGGAAGCAATTCAGTCAGTGCAACATTAGAAAGCACAGCTCAACTTCAACTGGAAAGTTCTAACCTCATCCTATCACTGGCTTCTTCATGTGTTTGAGGAAGCTGGTCAGTTACATACAGGTCCGACCTCTGGCTTCAAACCCTCTCTTTAAAAAAAAAAAAAGTCTACTAATTTTCCTTTAACTTCCTGTTAACTTATTTAACAGTCAAATTCATATTTTGACATATTTTCTACAAAATACTGATCTTAAGAATTGGCTTGAACCATTATGCTGCTGCTTACCTCCCAAACTTGTTCATTAAAAATTTGTTCACAAGAGTTTTACCATTTGCAATTTAACCCTATGAGCTGAAAAAGTTCATTTGATTGAAATAGACTGAGTGGTGATCTTGGACTTATTTAGATATTTATTACGAGGTCACCTGGAAAAGTTAATCTCAGAGGGTTAACAAAGAGGTTTATTATATTCTTTAACTTCTTGTGATGCGGAAACAAAATGTTCATTGTGACACTGTTTCAAGCGAAATGTACTGAGGTCCCTCGGCTCTTATCGAGGTCTAAGTAAGTTAGATTGAAACAGTTTGACACAATAAATGCTTTGCTTCTACTTCACAGCACAAGAAGATAAACAATTTAATAGACACATTTTATGCAAATAAGTAACAACGCTAATAATGTAAATCAAAATTTTAATTAAAAGTTTGGTAAATAAAAAACAGCAGCATAATGGTTGCAGTGTCATGAATGTCAAATGTTAGATGTAAGCAAAGAATAACACTTGGTAGACTAAAAAATATCGTAATATTATAATATTATACTGTATTTGTTTTACTTGCACGTTTACTAATCCCCACATATAACACTACCTGATTTATCATTACAAGTGCTCCAAGTGAAAAAAATACTGTAATAGAAAACGATCTAAGTACTTTGGCAAAAAATATTCATGTGGGGAATTGTGCAAAACTAGAGGCCACTTGGATTAATTTAATAAATATGGCCAAAAGTCATTCAATATATCCTTACATATCAAATGAAAATGAAGAAAATGTTTTCTTTTCTTTGCATATGAACAAATACGTCAAAATGCAATTTGGAATCAGTACAAAAGACCTGCAGCGACTGACCTTACTTCCAGAGTCCTTGGTCCCACATTCACCCTTATCGTACCACCATTTGTTTTTCAGCTTGGCTAAGATGCCTTGTTCACTGAGTTTCAATACTGCAAGGTTTACAGGAGTTCTTCACGTGGGAAATAACATAAATAACATTATATTATGTTATTTTATGTTATTCAAGTCTTATCTACTTTCATACTTTACAAAGCGATAAAGCAGGACTCCTGGCCATTTTGTCCACAACACACACTGGCAGGCATTTCTGACTGTTACCTTCTATCCAGCAGAAGCTACGCTAAGGTGCCAGGACCTACCCATATCGCTTTGAGTAATCGGCATACACTGTTAAGAGAAGAACACGCAGGTTGCGGAAGATATGACCTGCTGATCTATAGAAGCAGAGGAGAATGCATTTGTTCACTTATGATACAGACAGTCTGAGAAGTCTGATCAGCTAGGAACCCTTTACTGACTGACAGACAAACAAAAATTACCAGTAATATTTTGTTCAAGCTGAGGAGAGTCATAAAAATGAGAGAACCTGGTAGTAGTATAAAGATAAGGCATACAACATAGAGACACACTGCAGAAAAAGAAAAGGTGGCTCAACGTGTAGGTATGAAAACAAGAAGGCCTAACTAGAAAAAAAAATCTTTTACTATGCAATAATAGCTTGGTGTAATCTGTATTACTGCTGACCTGTAAGGACATAATCACGGCTTAGACTGACATTATGTCTCAGATTGAGATTTTTCGGAATTTGCATTTTTAAGAGGTTAAAAAAAAAAAACCCACAACATCCTGCGTGCTCTAGGTATCAAGAGTGGCTTAAACATTCATTGCCTTTGCAGTGGCAGCTCACAGATAAGCGAGCTCCCGGCCCACGCATTTCTTTTTTGGCTTGAGGAGAGACATTGATTAACAGAGTAATTATCCTCTAAGTGTTTGGTGTGACTGGAGTGAGAAAACCAATCAGAAGGAAGTGATGGCAAGTGTGTGCCAGGGGCACGCAGGCGAAGGGGCTGTCGGATTCATGATGTTGCTTTGTTACAGGTGACTTAACAAGCCTTTTTTTTTCCATTTTTTTCCTGTATTGTACTCAAAAACTTTTTCTAGTTCTTTTCTTTTTGCCTTTTTCACAGCTGGCTTTTGGGGCCTGGTCCAGGAGAGCCACTGTCGTCTCCCAACACAAGCTCATTAGAGCTGGCTCACCGACTGTGTGTTGGCCGATGTGGGCTTCAAAATCGCTGCAGACTGGAAAAAAGAGCAACAGAAGCTGGAACACAGGAGGTGATTAGGAAAGGTGCATGCAAACTGTCACTTCCTTCCACAGCCTGGGGCTTCTCTGGTTGAGAAAAGTTGAAATGTGTGGCTGTATGTAACAGAACCCATGTTTTTTTTATGTTGTAACAAAAAAGAAAATATTTGTAGGGACCGAGAGATTCCTTAAGAGTGTAGCTCCCATTTTCAGGACGGCTAACGTTTGTGAAAAGCCCAAGCAGTGACAGACACAGCCGCAAACGCTTCAGACTATATACTGATAATGGGCAAACATTTGCATCACAACTGAATTATTGACTCACTCACTCATTTACTCACTTACTGACTGGCTGACTACCTACCCACCCACTGACAAACTTACTCACTCATTCACTTACAGCCTGCCTACTTTTCTAACTAACTAACAGCCTCACTGACTGATTACCTACCTAGCTATATAAAATACCCATCTGACTAACTGATGATTGACTGACTACATGAATGACGAACTGATGATTGACTGACTCTCTGTCTTCTCATCTGCCTGCTAGAATATCTGTATGTCTGATGGCTGATTGAATAACTGGCTGTTTCACTGTCTTACTGACTGAATGACTGGCTCACTGATGGACTGTCATTCACTGACTGTCCCACTGACTGACTGACTTCACTGACTGACTCCACTGACTGTCCCAGTGACTGACTA
>JAOVVA010000052.1:1674339-1702635 GCA_028565275.1 Leiocassis micropogon | reverse complement strand
AATCAGTCCACCATAATTTATAGCAGATTTCAAGAGAAAAATAGTTTGAATAAAAAATATTTTCTTAATCAGAAATTAGCACATTTGCATTCATGTTACTCCCTGCTGAGACTGCCTTCACAACACAGAAGCAACACCAAAATTGAATTTTCCTAACTTCAAGTGCAGCTTTGAAAGTTCTTACAACTTGGATTTGTGGATGCAGGTCACTTGACCCACTTAGTAACTAAACACAGCTCACAGAAACACTGCAGCTGTAAAAAAAAAAAAAAGAGGAAGAACAAAAAAACACTGCTTTATAAGGTAAATTGCACAGTTGGTAAATTAACACAAAAGAATTAAACACCAAACTCGCAAATATAAAATTTGGAGGTGAGTGAATACCCAGAAAACACAGCCATTGTAAGTGTCAGCATTGTTATTTTTTAATGACTGTGTTGCACTGTACAGTCTGACTCTATGTCATTCTGTCCATACATGAAGGTCACTGACCTTTTTCTCTGTTTTCCTTGTTTATAATTACATTTGGATTTACCATTATGTATCTTTGACTTTTTCTATTTTACGCTGGGACTTAAAAAAAGAAATAAAACATATTCTGATATTAATAAAAATTAATATCAGAATATGTTTAGCACTACAATATTGATGAAAAGACTATTAATCAACTAAATCTATAACATACAGTTCAAGAGTCTTTAGCACCATATTATCTTTAGTAAAAAAAAAAAATCCTTATTATTATGTACAAAACTATTTAATATTTCCAGACATAACTTAAAAATTAATAAATAAACAACATTACAGAAGAATATTAATATTTATATTTCTGTAAAGAAAGCAACATAGTGGATGACAGACCAGTTTTGGGGTTTTGCATTAAAAATAAAAAACAAGAAAGTGAGACAAAGTTCTTTTATGTACAAATGTTTTCAATGTACAAGGCATCTTGTATGCCCAAGACTTTTGCACAGTACTGTAAGTAAAACAACTGTTAGGTTTTACTGAGCATGCTGGAAAATATAAGCAGTAACTTTGTCACACTTTCTCCTTTTTTTTTCATGCAAAACCCAGAAGCCTAATTTAGACCTTTTTTGTTTCTAAAATCTATCATGTCTGCCATGTAACATGTTGCTTCCTTTACAGGCATAACAGTAATTCTTCTGTATTGTTGTTTATTCATTATTTTTTACATTATGTTTGGAAATTATGAATGATTCATTGTTCTTCTATACTGCTTATACTGTACAGGGTTGCAGGGGCCTGAAGTCTATCCCAGTCTTTGGGCACGAGGGGGTGTACACCCTGGACAGAGGGCCACACTACGGGCTTTGGGCTGTGGGAGGAAACCGGAGCATCAGGAGGAAACCCACCTAGCACGCCGAAAACATGCAAACTCCACGCACACACCCACACACACAAAAAAACCTATATGTTTCAATAATTTTTATTTTACTCATAGAATATTTGTATGATTCTATTTGTCCAACTAGGCTTATAAACCCATACTACAATTTAAAGAGTCAAACTGGGCAGTTTCATTAACCTGAACAAGAAAACTTTCCCCAATAGATCAACATGTTTTAATGACCAAGCAGCTGTAGTTAGAAATGTAGTTAAATGAATTGGACTGGTATGTATGACTCAGTTAATTCTGATTTTTCAAATGCCTTGGAAGCCTGCTTTGAAAAAAATGAAAAAAATAAAATAAAATAATTAAAAATTATGTCAAACCAGGACTTGTAATGAAATCTCCTGTAAATGAAGGCATAAAACCAATTGAAATTTACAGAAGACTTCAAGCACAGTAGGGGGATGAGACTCTTAGCTGTAGTAAAAGATCTGAACGGTGCAAACTTGAACTTATGTCTGTGAATGATGATCATGGCTGAGGTGGCTTGGACCCCTGTGAACATTCAGCAAGTGGAACACCTGACCCCTGAAAATTGACGAATAAATCGTCACCAACTTGTGAGACAAATCTTTCTGGGGGAACTGAACACACAATCATTCACAAACACCACTTGAACATTACAGGAACTTGTCTGGGCATTATTGCCACAAAAGTGCCACCAAAAATATTTTCTTAATCAAAAATTAGCATATTTGCATTCATGTTACTCCCTGCTGAGACTGCCTTTGCAACACAGAAGCAATGCCAAAATCATATTTTCCTAACTTCAAGTGCAGTTCTTACAACCTGGATTTGTGTATGTAGGTCACTTGACCCACTTAGTAACTAAACACAGCTCAGAAACACTGAACCGAACCAAACCCTGAAGGTGTGATGCCACAGTGCTAACCAAAACACAACTGTGCCACCAATAGTGAGGGATTTTTTACATAATAATGCAGATATGATACATACTGTATATAACAAAATCTGTGCTAAAGATAATAGGGTGCCTATGACTTTTGCACAGTACTATAACTAGAGACAATTCCTGGAAAAATTGTGAATCTGCTTTTTTTATGGCAAAATGAAAAAAAAAAAAAATCTTTTTTGTAGCCCACAGTAAGCATTTACACTGGCTGTGAGTCCAGAGAGTGTGTGTAAGTGGATTATGGTTCGCCCTAACAACGGGTTCTTTGCATGGCTCACTCAAACACAGGCAGTGTTACATGATAATCTACAGTGAATTGAATAGAGAAAGGAGAAAGGAGACTGGAGACCTGGTTGAATGTAGTCATATAAGTTCTGTGGGGGTTTGTGCAAAATTGGGTGCTGATTGGACCACAGACAAATGAACTAGGGCTTGGGACAGAGAGAAATTGTAATAACTCAAAAACACTGTGTATTCTACATTTTCATAGTGCTAAGAGACCCAGTTGGATATGTTGATAAAAGTTTCATGGGGGTGGCTATAGGACAATATGGCCTTCTACTCTCAATCAGAAAAAAATGGAAGCTGGGGAAAACCTGTCAGAACTATTTCTTAGAAAAGCAAAAGCACCCCATTCCCTGTGGTGAGGATCGATTGGGCGGCCAGTCCCTCCAACCATAGGACCTGCTTTTTTGTCCAGTCCCTACTAATTACGATTATAATCAATATATTTCCACACACTTAGAAGGAATTAAATTAACTTATTTGAATGGATATCATAGTAGCACAATTAACAAGTTCTAATGTGTTACCTAAGACATTTTCCCGTTGTGTACCACATTACTACCTGCAAAAATTCAAAAGATACATAATATTGTTTACCTTATAAACTTGTCATCGTGATACAAATTGGTGCCTTAAATTATTCTAGCTATTACGATCACTGTATCATACCTTGCCAGAGGTTTCCAAGAAAGGCATTAGATGTATTCTACCAGTTACATTTCTAATGGTGGAGAACTTCCAGTGGTAGGAAAAGTGCTGAGAAATTTTATCTATATTTTAACTCAGGTGTCAGAATCTTTGTTAATTAAAAGTGGAAGATTGGGCCAAATATGTACTCAAGTATCTGCAAGATTGCTGGTTATTTGCATAACTGATTCTACATGCGTAGTTTGTTAAAGAAGAACAAATAAATAGCAATGTTTACTATTTACTAGAATTTTCCCTATTATAATAGCTACTTTATTCGCTATAGCTACGTATAGCTTTATAAAAGAAAAACAGGCTAACTTAAATACTTGAAAATTAGATGGTGTTTACGCCTCCTAGTTGGGCAATGGAGTTTTTATTATGCGTCGCTGCTTACTCTAATACTCAATATTGGGAAAAAAAATCGCCAGGTGGTATTGTCAGAGGTACAAATCTTCAAGTTTCACACTGCTTTACTGTGCCGTATCCATATTCATATGCACATGGATAGTCATAGCACGTAATATATTGTGTTGAATGAGAAGGTGAGTGTGGGTGATGAATTAGCATGAGTATTTAAAACATCCTTTTGTACTTTAATGAACTTGTTTGCTAAACTGAAATGATTGGATTCTAAAATGAGCCTGTGCATAGTCATTAGCTGGATGTGTGTAGAAGTGACTTGGAAGGAGTACATTATAGGTCTGAATAAAAAACGTTTCTTGCAAATGTAATTAAGTACATGTAAGCAGAACACTCGAGTGAAGTGAAAATACCCCAAAATAATATTTAAGTATAGTAATGAAGTACAATTACTCAAGTAGTTTCCTTCCACCCCTGGGAACCTTTCTATATCACAGTCACTGCACTTTTAAGAGCAATATAAATTCTTCTCTTGAGAGGTTTGAGCACAACATTCAAAAATTGAAGGAGAAAAAAACAACAACCAACAAACAAAAAATCCTATTTACACTTATCCTCTCTATCACTATTACTGTATTAGATTATCAGCATCGCCTTAAAAACAGTTACATTCTATTTTACTTTCTAAAACATTAAAATGTGTATTATTTCGGACTACTGTATGAGCCTTTGTGTCAGGTAACACTGCAAAGTCTAAATAAAGCTGTTTCCTTAATACTAACACCCACATGATCTGCACAGATTTTCGGGTTAGGCAGCATTTCTAAAAGTGCAGTCCACATGGCCTGAGAAAAGACATGACAAGTTCTTTTTCTGCATTGCAGCTTTCCTTTACCCACTTAGTCCCTTCTTACCCCCCCGGTCCCCCCTCTATCCTATCTCCGCTGGGCACTACATGGCTTACTGTGTCCCTGGTTTCTGTTCAAACACTTTTTTTTTGTGCTAACACTTCTTTTTATAGGTTCCCAAGTTTACAGCAGTTAGATGTCGATTTACGTATCAATGGGGCAAGTATGTGCTAAAAACTTGCCAATAGATCATGGTGAAAATGTGGCAAATTATCATTAATAATTTAATGATATTTCGGAACAACAAGTTGTGAGTAGAAATTGTAACGACGTTGAAACAGGAAATTGTAGTGTAAATACTTAAAAATACAGGAAAGTTATTCAGTCTAAACTTACGGCACAAAGACCTTGTGTCAATATTATTTAAAACTTTTTCTTCTATTATCTTCTGTGCTGTTTTTTTCCCCACACTGTCAGTGTGATTCTAGTTTCAGCTTGTTATGCCAAAGGCTTATGCAATGATAAGGTATTTCATAATACATTTTTTTTTCTTCTTAACACCTAGAAACTGTGAAATTTAGCTAAATTATCTAGGTACAGAAATGACTGAAGGGAAGGGGGTTTCTGTGGCAACAGGGTACATAATAACCGAAATACTAAACATTTTGATTCTTGGCACTTCAGTGATTATGGTTCAGTTGGAATTAGATATGATTTTTTTTTTTTGTGGAGACAGAATTCCTGTTGAAGGTTATTGCAGCTTGTTGTTGGTGTCCTTCATTCTACCCTCGCACATTTTCCACCCACTAAGCCTTCTGGCTGTATAGAGAGCTTAGTTTCTACATTTATAGAGACCTATTATATGAGCTCTGGAGTTCTTGTGCCATAATTGCTCAGCATGTAAAATTGATTTTCATGGCCAGAAGAATGCAGTAAAGTCCATACTGACTCTACCTTTTACTGATCCAGTATAATTAATCTGCAGATTTTGATTAATACATGACATATATTCAGAGTTATAGTATACTAGCTATTGGTTATAGGAAAACTATGTTATACTATGCTTACAGTATTTGTAGGTTGTTTATATAACACAGCACAGTTGATTACACATTATATGGCAAAACACAAAAAAGGCCAAAAATGACAATGTGCAAAAACCCAGCATCACTGTCTAACCACACAAATGCTCCCGTGGCTTAATGAGCACAAATTCCTACAGCTACTGTATGTTAAGAATTCTTGGGAAAAACTCACCCAGAGGAGTGTAAGTTATTACTGTATATCAGTAAATGCGAACTAAATCTGGAATATACTTTATGTGTAATGGTTAGGTGACCACATTTTCCCTCCTTACCTTTGAACATATACTGTACAGTGGAACCTTGGATCGCGAGTAACTTGGTCTGTGAGCATCTTGCAAGACGAGCAAATTTTTGAAATTTTTTTTAACTTAATTAACGAGCGAATTCTTGATAAACGAGTAGTACGCATGTGCTTTGTCTGCCGAGCGCCACGTGACCACAACTGAGCCAATGGTTCTTCTCTCTCTTGCGCTGTGGGATTATGGGTAATCGTCACCCATGCTCAGTCTCAGTACGCGCATGTCACTTATATCGTCAACATCCGTTCAAATATAGCACAAATGATTACACATTATATGGCTAAAGGTCTGTAAGCAGTTGTTGTCAAACAGCACATGTTTTCCAAGAGTGTTTTTGTATATTGTAGTATTAACATTGGTTGGCCTAATCACCATCAATTTCCAACCACACTAACGCTCTTTTGACTTAATGAGCACAAATTCCCACAGCTACTGTATGTTCCAAAATCTAAGGGTAAGCATTCCCAGAAGAGTGGAGGTTATTATAACAGCAAAGGAGAACTAAACCATATTTAAACTATGACTTTTACCATAAACATCATCATTCCACTTTTATAATAAACTGTCCCAAATGACACAGGAGTGCCCCCCCCCCACCCTTAATTTTTGCTAAAAGGCAACTTCCGGTCCTTAAAATGTGCAATTCCTTGAATTCCTCCTGGGGGCTGGATCCAAAGGGGAGTCAATAAACATAGACCTTATGTTAAAGGTCTCTACATCCTGGTTACAAAAACAGTTCTGTTTCTATTGTTAGATTTTCCATTCATGACAACTGTTTTTGGGGCAACTTTTTATGTGATTCATCAGTTAAAATGACTGTATATTACGCCATAAAATTATGATTTGCGTGACAGCTGCAATGCAGGTGTCAAACCGCTAGCTGCCTGCTATGCATCAGCTAACCAGATAGCTGGAATCATTGTAGTTTAACTATTTTTGCTTTTTTTTCTTTCTACACCACTTATCTTGTATTAAGGGGTCCTGGATTCTGGGCACAAGGCAGGGTACACCCTGGACAGGATGCCAATACACACACAAACTACGGGCATTTTGGGAACGCCAATTAACCTACAGTAATCTGCATGTCTTTAAACTGTGGGAGGAAACGGGAGTACCCAGAGGTAACTCACCAAAAACAGGGAGAACCTGAACTCTCGACAGGAGGTGCTCAGCAGTGCTAACCACTACGCCACCTGTAGTTTAACTCACCACAAGAAATGTAGAAGCTCAAAAGGGATAATGTGTAGGGTATAGATGGAATATAGATGGAATTCAATCCATTGCAAAGTAACATTAGCATATGAATTATCATTAACTATCAAAGTATTTTAGCTAAGCTAAAGCTAAGCTAGCTTGTGGTAACTAAGGTAAGCAGGCATGTTCCCATGTAAAAGCCAGCTAGCTACACTCTGAACATAGTCAGTAGCACCCTGAACACTTCTTTCCCATGTTAGGAGAGCTGTTGACTATAACTGTTAAAAGCTAAATTAAATTAATAAATACATTTGTTTAGCATAAATGCTAAATAAATGTAACCTCACTGAATACCTAACCGTGAACCGTCAACCATACAGGTCCATTTGTAAATTGTTACTGTTGAAATGATAACTTTAACTTTGTGCTCTAATGATAAATAACATTGATGATATGAACTCATTGATAATTTCGACATGTTCGATAATCTGTTTGATTAGACCGCAGAAACTGTAATTTTTTTTTATTGCATGTTCATTTTAATAGTCAGCAGTGGCCAGTTGACAGTGTTGTAGCTGTGATTTTTGAGTGCTGTGAAACAGTTGCAGTGTGTCTGTAGCAAGTGTTCACTCAGTGGGAAGGCGCTCGTGTGGTGTTCTGCAGGATGCGCCATGGGAGTCTCCCGTTTCAGCTGGTGCACATTACTGAAGAGACAGATGTAGGCACCTTACAGAGCAATTGATCAAAGATCAAGCGTTTTTTTTTTTTTTTTTTTAATCCTTGCGTATCATATTCCTATTTATTTTGTGAATCTTGTGCATTGTCTTTGGCAGGAGAAAATGAGATCAGTTTATGCAGACTGCAACATTTTTAGGATAAGCAGGATAAACATTTGGCAATTCTGTACTTCATTACAGTTCTGTAGTTAATTCAGGAAAAAAAGTTTATATTACTAAAAAAATGCTACGTTGCAGTAAAAGCTGTTATCCAACTGAATACTCAGGATAAGCTTGAATTATGCTTTTACTGCTACTTACAGTAAGTCTACATGCTGTATACACCGGCATAATCTTAAAGATAACAATTTCATACTTCATGTCTTCTTGATATCAAAGATATCAATTTCATCCTTTAAATGTTTTTTTTTTCATCATCCTAAACATATATAGATGAGCTATCTGTAAAAAACTCACATGGCTTGCATATGTGGTGTTATTCCAAAAACATTAAAACAGAACTGCGTGAATTTCACTCTTTTATACCAGCTTCTAATTATTTATTTAAATGAAATTTAATTCTCTTAAGTATAAGGCTTTGTAAATAATTTTTAATGCAAGCAGCATAAAATATTAATCTGGTACCTCAAAAATAAATGTGAACATAAATGTTTCATCAACAGCTAGGATAAAATATTCATGCATTCCATGCATTCTAGCCTATGGCATCTTTCTTTCAGTACGCTGATTCTTCTACATTCTACATTTCTAGACACTAGTATGTTGTTTTAAGTCTACTTCTAATTTGATTTGCTATATATGTTATTTAATTTACTTTGTTAATTACAGTTTTCCCCCCAAAGGATTTGCATTGCATCCCACATCTATCCATAAAAGATCAAGGCAAGAATTAAATAATACATGTCCCAGCAAGGTGGCACAGGCAGAAATATCAGCATGCATATCATATTGCTGCGCCTGCGCCAGAATCTGGCATTCGTTCTAAACACCAACATCAATGAGTTCAGAGATGATCCATAAGAGATGATTGCAGGGGGAAAAAAAAATTATAAATAAGTAAATGGCGGGGACTGTGTCAAAAGATGACATATGTCTTGCTCAGAATGTTGTGGCTGATCTGAAACATCCAGCTGCTTTCTGCCGTCTGGGTCTAATTAAACCAGAATGTGGTTCCTGAAAACCAGATCTGAAATAGAAGTCGAACCCCATTAATCAGTATTTTTTTTCCCCCCTGTCAGCCCTCTGATAGTTTTAATTAAAAGCCCCCTGGAACAGTGGTTCACACATGTCATCTCAGATTTGAAAGCCTCAGCATGTAAGTAGGACACTCATTATATAGAATGTAGGAAATGCGCAAGTCTCTAATGGGCATCTGGTTGTCTCTCTGTACACCTTTAATGACTTCAAAAACCTGCCATAAGCTGAGTTACTCCGTAAGTAGCAAACAACTGGCAAACAAGCGCATCCTCCAACTAATGGAGTTGGTTAGGTACAGTACAGTATATGCAGTCGTTTTGCTTTCCATTTCAATTTACTTCTCAGCATGTAAACATTCATTATAGCACTTCACTGTTTAAAATATGTAGTCACAATAAAGTGCTGTCTGTGTAATGGTCTTTAGGTCTTTGTGCATTATACACAGCTTGTATAACTTCATACTGTACTTTCCTTGTTTCTTGAAAGCACGGAAAGCTTACCGCATATACAGTAAGTGCACCTTGAAATGAATTAAACTTCAGAACATCATCGAAAGTGATTAATCTGTACATTGATGTGGGTTTGATGGCGTTTCATATAGGATCCAGTTCCATTAGATTTTAGTGTTTCAGCCATACTGGGACCAGTTATGAGCCAGAGCTTGGCGATGTAAAAATTTCAAATAGTACCCTGATGTGAGCTTTATAAACATTTCTATTATGGCTCATTTCTTTTAGAGATGTGGCTCTGTGTTGTCTGGTTGGTATGATTTTTTTGTTCTAATTTTAAGATTCCTTGTACATGTATTATCGTGCAACTACATGCCTTTGGGAGAACAGCTTTGGCCTGATTCGGGCTGTCATTCAAACCCATACAGTATGTGGGTCACATCTAAGCTAAATAAAAAGATTCGCTGACTGTGTTCGTTTACCTAGTGATCAAGGAAACGCTCTAGTGTTCTTGCCTAGTTGTGTGTTTTAGTTGCCTGATAATCAAACAGATTAGACTAAAAATGTTATCTAATACTATATTGCAAGCTAATTTAGCTACACTATATGGCTAAAAGTATGTGGGCACCTGACCATCACTGTCTTGATGGAATAGATTTGGGCCCCTTAGCTTCACTGAAGCCAAATCTTCAATTTACACCATAGAAAGACATGGAAGACACTTGTGTGCTTTCAACATTGTAGCAGCAGTTTGGGGAAGGCCCATACATGGGTGCGACTGTCAGGTGTCCACATACTTTTGGTCACATTACGTAAGTACCCAGTGACCTTTAACACAACCTACTTATTCACAAGGTGACTATGAATAAAATATTTACAGCCTGGGCATGTAATCAGCTTGTCCCGGGTGCACATCCTTATGATTAAATCCTTTCTTTCTCCACTCTTAATGTGATTTGCCCAATCATGGTGCAATTGTTCTTATAAATAGTACATTATTATATACTGTACCTTTAAATAGATCATGATTAATGCTGTTAGGTAGATCCAAAATCAGTTTTGCCTCTCATCTAAACATGGCTGATAGTTAATTTCAGCCTTAATTGCAACATCAGTCCCTCTGCGCCTGTGGCCTTATTGCTTACTTCATCTCCCCCTGTCTTTCAAGTGCACTGTTTGACCCCCAGGGCCCTTTTTCATCATGTCCAATTTGCTTGCCCAGGAAAAGCAACTAATTATATTCAGGGATTTGACTTCTTTGGATGGAAGGATGAGCTATGGGCTTTGATTAGACTGCTTTATCATCTTCGAGCCCCATTACCCTCCTGACTCTGATGAAGCTGCTGTCCACAGTACTGGCTGTCCGACTTTAGCAATCAGCAGTTTAAAAAAATCTAACTTTTTTTTTTTAAATTAAGCATATTACTTGTTCCCACTTTTCTCAACACTTACACAATACCATGTTACCTCATTAGATTACATAATTAAGAAATCCATCTCAATTTGTTTTGTGTGGCTGGAACAGTGCGAAATTTCAATGACTTTAGAAAACCTTAAAGCTTGATCAAGTCTGAAGCCGAAGTACAATCCCGAAATTTAAGTCAACTTTAATTGGTTGACCTTTTTTTGAACTATTGGTACTATAACCAGGCTAATGAGTCGAATACGTCATTTTCTTTACACGAAACCTTTAAGCAGCCCAATTGATGATGTACTTGAGAGATTAAACCAATTTAACCCAATTTGACAATTATCGTGTATTTCCCCGTCAGGTGAAATACCTCAATGTTTTGAGGGCGATTCAAGTACAAAATGAAAGCAAACTCACCCTAAAGAACTCTTTGGTAGAACCTGAGTCCAGCGTTCCATATGCAATCTCTGTTTGTTTGGCTAGATCTTCTGCACTTTCAATGGGTGAGACCATTCTCTCGACTGTGAGGAAGGCAGCCAGGTTAGCAGTATAGGACGAGATGATGATGAGGGTGAAGAACCACCAGACACCTCCCACTATTCTGCCCGATAAGGACCTAGAAAACATGCATACCAAACGAATTATTTAAAACATGAAACAACAAAATAGTAAAAATAAAATGAATAGTTTTAAGTTTTATTCTTCTATGTCTGGATCTAAAAGAGACATCAATGCACTGTCTAGCACCGGTAATTTTTAATAAAGTATTTCTATGCCAATCCAAAGAAGCCAAAAATAACAAACTGCATCATAGACATGACACTGTGTGGGGTGTGAGAAAATCCTAAAGAGGCAACACAATTTAAATTGAAAAATGCATCAGAAAGTTAAATGGAATGCTCATGACAGATTATTGTGGGAGACGACATTTTGGTGTCAGCGTGATGTATAGCTGACAGCTGTGTCAGATTTTAAAATGTTCTCCTTAATCAGTAATAATAACAGCTGATCACTCACAATTCTCTGAATGCCTGAAATGACCCTTTATGGTACAGTGTATGGAATGTAGAAGTGTGTGACAGATTTCTATTTGTTATTTCTTGGCTTTTGCAGCAATGTAGAACAAATTAAAAGTATATGTTAGCAATATGCAGTATAAAAATATGCTCATGTAAGATGCAAATTATCTTATTATAAGTAGTTCTCAGTTCACTGCCCTGTACATTTTTATGCTTCCTTGGCTCCTAGGACATCTGATTTAGATCTGAGTTTTCTTAATTGAAGTGGGTGTGGTAGCACGGACAACACTAAAATGTCAAATGTAAAATGTTTTGAGTTCTTACCAGTTAGACGCTATAATTTCTATTCAATGTTATCAATTTACATAATACAGGGTCAGCCTGTGTCACATATTCCCCAATTATGAAGCAGTATGTGAACGTATAGTCCACTCCAGAAGTAAGGGAACAGCAAGGTCAATCGTTCTGTTTTAGTTTTCATTAGCTTTCATTTACTGATAGACTTATAGACTTGTTAAACAGCAGAGACACGGAAACACAGAAACAGATAGTCCTAATGTTTAGTCTTTAAAGTATTTAATATATGGTTTTCTTTGAAGCTGTAACAAGGTTTCTGTCATCAGCTGCTGTTTTTTTGGCCAAAAATGGAGCCCCATTTTTTTTTCTCGGGACATTCAAAATTCTTTTTTTCTTTGTGCCCAATTCCTCTCCGTCACGAGGGGGCTCCCACATTAAGGCTATTATTGCCACTCAGTCAGGAGGGCCGAAGACTATCACGCGTTTCCTCCGAACCACGTGACGCCAGCCGACCGCATCTTTTCGAACTGCTCGCTCACGCACCGTTGGGGGCGGCGTAACACACTCGGAGGACAGAGCTTGGCCAATCAGCTCTCGCTAGACCTCCGGCTGCGAGAGGTTACAGCATCACTCAGGAATCGAACTCGTGATCCCCGGATGATAGGTCAAGCACTTTATTCGGCTCTGACCAGGTTTTTCTCAACTTCAAAATGGCTTGCTTTTCTCCCATAAGTGGCGCTTTGGTCTTCATGTCGGTTTATCCATTTTAACAACAAATTCACTTGAAAAAAAAAGGGTTGGTTCAAACAAAAGGTATCATGTTCTAAGCTGTTTAACACATCAAGATGTAAACATCAGGAAATAACTAAAATTCATATTCATCTTTTCATATCAAACCCAAATGTCTTTCATGTGTAACAATAAGAAAAAAGTAGTTTTAGAGGGAACTGTTTATGATTTTACATTGCATACTTACTGTATAATAGTGGCATTTCTTTAATAATTGTATTTATTTAGAAGAACTAAGAGGCTTTGCTTAGAGCTTGGAGCATCTATAAATTAAACATTATCCCAAAGGATCAAAGGGTAGTTTCCTTCTGGGTTTCTATTTCTTGATGGGGTCCCCAAAGTCTTTTATTAAACAGCCCATTCTGCAATAAGCATTTCAAGCAATTGCACTGACTAAATCTGTACTTATCGTGCATTTTTATAATCTCAGCAGCAAAATACTGTATATTAGGTTCAATTCATTTTCTTGCTTTCACCCTAGGCAAATAGGACCTGTTTATGTTAAAATATAGATACACTTCCTGCCTATTTGGTTGCTTTGATTGCTGTTTCCCATGAGTCATGTTCTTCTGAAACACATAAATGTCACACAGCACTGCAAGATTTTATGGACTCATGCAATGTAATTACTTGGTTTTCATTGGGATTGGCAATGGGGTAGAGAAGAGAATCGTGTTGCTGCAGCATCAAAGTGACAGATTATTTTCAGGATATAATCATCAACTGAAAAATATTACATTTAAGTTTATTCATTTCACAGTAGAGGAAATGAAGTGAACTAGGTTGTTTAACAGAAACAATAACAATAATAATAATAATAATAATAATAATAATAATATGCTACCTTAATGTATCTAAATTCTGATTTTATTCTTTATGGTAATCGATTAGGTAGCAGACTGTTTGCAGCTATAGATGAATCATTATAAGGAATACACACAATACTGTAATCACTTTAAACTAAATTATATTCAAACTGACCAGCACTTTTCAGTCAATATAAACTACATTTAAGCCATAAAAAAACTGTCCATTACAAAAAATTTTATGAATAATATATGAAATCACCCCAAATATTCCAATAAGCCATGATCTACAAATACTCATCAGGAAAAATACAAAGCATCTCATGATTGTGGCAACCGTACCACCCGAAAAGAGTTTAGCTTATTACAATGATTAAAATGTCTTCATTAAAAGTGTTTTCCTCCTCATTAAATGATATTAACTTTGTTTTAATAGGATTAGATTTGTTTTTGCATTTTTCTGCAAAACCCATTTGTTTGCGTTCAGTTCTGTTATTTGAATAAAGCTTCGACAAGCTCCACAGGAGAAATATTTGGAGATGTGCAAAATGATCTGTGACAGACTGCAGCGTGATGGAGTCCTAATTAATCAGCTTCCTGCTGCTGTATTTAGGAACAGCTTGAAACCGTTTCAGGTGTATGCAGAGTACCGCAGAGACGACCATTAACATTAATATTGCTTAATAAAGGATAAAGATATGAATAACAACAAGATTATAAACAAAAGTCAAAGAAAAGCTAGTGGCAAGTGTGCCAAGAATGTCTAAACATTATTTTGATGACTATGATGTATTTTTCCCCCCCCGTTTTTTATTGTTCTCTTGTAGAACTAGGATATGTCTAAAAATTATATTAACTACATTTTTTAAAATAATAGTCACACTATCATTTTAATGTTGTGGAACATCTGAGAAACTAGTCTGTGATTACTTACATTAGAATAGCTATAAACAGCTGTTTCATCACCGGCCTTTTAATAAAACTCTTGTACTGTAATTGGAACTAGTCTCTGAGTTGTTATTATAGAAAATTTATCAAATCAAACCAACAAATGGTGAGTTCAACAACACAGCATATAATATATATAACATTTAAAATAACATAACACATGATGTTGTCATGAGATGCCCAAGGCACCGCAGCTGTGCTGATATTCAGTACAACAGCACGACCTTGAGTGTGATATTGCTTTTATATAACAGTTTCACAAACGCCATTTATTATCAACAGATTATTATTTGTTTGTTTATTTAACCAGTTATTTTGCTAACTAACTAACCGCTATTAGTGGAGCCGGTGACTGTTTTGGCAGGAAGCTGCTCTCTCCTCATTATTGTGAACCAAACAGTAACAACCTAATTTCACCCATGCTGTGACTGACAGTTAGTGTAATTAACAGTTATTAGAAAACCTGTGATGCGGGGTGATACGTATAGTTTAATATCCCAGTGCTGCTAATAGGTATTATCAATGCTTTCGAAATGCAATTCATCCAATCAGATTACTCGGTTGGAACTAAGTGTTGTATAATAAACTAAATATTAATAGTTTAGTAGTTTAACCATGTACAGCTTATCTGTAGGTTTCTTGCTTTGGCCTTTTTCTAGTAAAATGCACCTAAAACCCAAATAACAATATGCTTACAAAGTGTTTGTTTTTGTTAATGCATTGTTCTGTACACATGACACTAATGTGATCAATGATCTGTGGAAGGCTGGATTGATCCCAGACTGCAGCCTATCTACTGCCTGTGCTTCCGAGGAGTCTTGTGTAAAATGTGTAATAGAGAGTCAACAATTTTAATAGGAAACAAACAAAGCTTTTCCTTTCTGGGTATCCTACTGAGCATGGATCTCATTATCACAGATACAGCAGCATTCATTGCAAAGTGTATAAAACTGGTCAACACATTTCCTAAACTATTCCAAACAAATGCACAGATATTTAAACCGGACATTCAGACTCACAGTAGAATAAAGGATGGCTGGATTTATTAATGACTGTACATTGCTAGAAGGATGAGAGTGGAAGAGTGATGAGGCCACCAACCTTGGTGAGATATCACAGCCCTGCTGCATGAACGCACCGAGAGAGAACCACAGGCTGTTAAAAATCCCAAAGTCATTAGGCGGGTCAGGAGGAGTCTGGGGGTCTTTGGCTTCATCTGTCTCGTCCAGATGCCACTCGTACGGACTGAAGCGGCTCACGAGGAAAAGCACCACACTCACGCCGATGTAGGCGAACACGATGCACATCCAGATCTCGTACGCCAGGGGGTCCAGGAAGGAGAACACACCTGGCTTGGACTTCTGAGGTTTCTTGATCATGATAGAAATGCCCAAGCTCATGAAGGGCTTCGAAAAATCGATGACTTCTTCTCGAACAAGCGTAATAGTCAGTGGTGCGACGGCTATGTCCGCTCTCTGTAAAAATAAATAAATAAATAAACAAATAAATAGGGGGAATGGACAGTGCTTGTTAAGGCCAGTAGATCTGTAAGACAAATATGCACATCCTGAAGTTAACAAATGGCCTACTTAAATAGGATGCTCTAAATCAGTCACTGTTTTCAGTATTTAGTAGTCTTTACCACTTCAATAAGCTCATCACACAAATGAGTGTTATTTTGAATGCTTAACGATGGGTATTATCCCGTCTTCTTGTATGTGGGCAAACTGAAGCAAAGAGAAAAAAAAAAATAGATTCTAAAAAAATGCTTTGCCTTTGCCCTAGGGTACAGTTCCCAAACACTGTAGCAGAACTTATAAAAAGGCTCCTGTTAAAAAAGAAGACATCCACTGCCCCAGAGCATTTTAAAAAAAGATATGCAAAGCATAGCAGTTTTGACTGCAGAGCACAGAAAAGACAGCTGAGCTTTCACAAGCAATTCAATGGCTTAAGCCTTGTGCTGACCTCCACTTCATCAGGCCTAAAGGAGACTGCAAATCTTTTGCAAAACACTTTCCTCATGCGTCACCAACTGCTGCTCTGGGAACTATGGACTTTGAGATGTGACAAGCGGAATCTGTAGCTTTGTCTCTCGAGGGCATTCGAATGTAAGGTCAGCAAGAGATCCCGGATCGCGGGTCTCTCCTCCGGCAGGAAGTGATTAGTTATGCAATAAGGCAGGATAAGGTCAAGGAAACTTTGCAGGTGACTAGTGGGTATAAAAGCTCCTTGCGAATATTCATTTCTTTTTATCTTGCAGTCAGTAGTGAGTGAAACACTGGCGTACTGTCTCAATAAATCATAGAATAATTTGCATTTAAATAGCTAATTAAGTGTCTACCAGAAGTGATTTATCAGTAAGGCAGAAACACGCCTTGGCTCTCTTCCTCCTGCACTATGGATAAATAATTAGACATGATCGTTTTTTTTTTCCCTTTTCCTAAATCCATGGTGAAATGTGCACTGAACACGACTGTTATGGCAAATGGTGATCATATAGCTCAAGACTGTGCAAAAGTCTTGAGCCACCCGTCATTCTTTTATATTTTGCTTCCAAAGAGCCAGACTTTCTTGCATTTCTTATGTAGTCTTAAGGAATAGTTTTCCGGGCTTCTTGAATTACTTTCTGGGCCTTCATTTTCAGTCTAGTCCCAGTACTTGACCAGAGGAATGTTTTTGTTTATTAAGACCACACTGACCTATGAATTATTCAAGCATAAAAAATATCAACCTGGGCATGACCCAGTGGGAAACAGGTGCCGGGGATTACATATGATCATGCAAGTGATTTGTACACCATTGATGCTGAATGCTGAGTCATTGGAACAGACGAGAGGGGAAATGAGGTTGCTGCTGAGGTTGTTGCGTTAATTCCTTCCTTATCTATACTGCTTATCCTGTTCAGGGTCACAGAAGCCTGTAGTCTATCCCTGGGCACAGGATGGAGTACGTCCTGGAAAGGGTGCCAATGCATTGCAGTGCACAAACACACACACACTTACTTACAGAGTTCGGGCAATTTGGAAACATCATTTGGCCTAATCTGCATTTTTGTGGACTGCAGGGGGAAATCGGATGCTAGAGAGTTAAAAGCTAGGCCGCGCTTAAAAAAAAAAAAAATATATATATATATATTGTTTCCGCAGATACTTTGCAGCCAGTGACAGTAAAACATTTATTTCTATTTATTTCATTTAATCTACATTTTAAAAAAATTTTAATATCAACTTTAATATGACGAAATAAAGGGGGGCTCAAGGCTTTCGCACAGTACTGTAAGGTCAGGGGTAGCTTAGTGGTTAAGGCATTGGACTACAGTTCAGAAGGTCCCAGGTTCAAATCCGTGTTGGGCTCTTGATCAAGGCCCTTAACTGTCAACTGCTCAGATGTATAATGAGATAGAAATGTCGCTCCAGATAAGGGTGTCTAAATGTACTGTATGTTGCAGTTTTATAAGATCTGAGTGATATATAAACAAGTAGTATGAACATTATTATTATATTAATAATAATAATAATAATTATTATTATTATCATTATTATGATTATTAGTGAGGCATCTGTGTTCATACTGTGCTCTCGGTCTAAATGATTAATTTTGCTAGCTTATCCTAGCAACTGTGTAAATGTAGAAAATAAGCTGCTGTTGTAACAACATTCAAGCAACTCAAATAACAGCTTGTGGTATAAACTATTGATTTGTGGATGACTTTGTATTGTGCATCATTGCTCATAATACTAAACTGAAGATAAAGAAAATACAAACTTGAGCAAACAGAAACTGAAGAAAAAAAAAAAACTCAAGAAACTCTTATCCGGCTCACACATCATTATGCCACGTAATAAAACCAATTTAAACTGGTGCAGATTTCAGCATGACAATCAATACTGAGCAACAACAAGGAAACCCTATACAGACCAACATATTAACATGGCCTTTAAAATGCAAAGAGAATGAAATGAATTCCCTGGTCAAAAAGTCATACCAGTATTAGACCTGAGGATGTAGCACAACAGGTATTCTGGTCCCGACTAAAACAGGATATTTTGGGTTCTTCTCCTCCTCATTTTGAGTGTAATTTCAACCCACAGCACATCAAAACCAGGCAATTTCTTTGCCTGATAGTTAGAAAATTGAACAGATGAGGTAACCCAACCCTCATGCATTTTATATACGGCACATCCGTCTTCGGTGCAGGCCGGAAGCATCAGGAATGATTTCGCTGGCTTTGCCTGCATTTACAGCACCGGAGCGCTTTGACAAATGCAAAAAGTGGATGCTTGCCCTGGAACAAGCAGTCAAAGTGGCTTTCTGATGTAGTGATACTAAGATGAATCAGTGGACAGCACGCTGTGAGGCAGCGGACCGCGAAGCACAATTTCACTGCTGGTTTGGAACCGGCTTTGGCCGCCCGCTTCGAGATAAATAGATGCTTTTGTTATATATGTGTAATGACAGCATACTAACTGGAAACACTAACTGTATCTTTTTCATTAATTCACACATATATTTTTTATATTTATTTTTTGACTGTCTGAACTGTTCGAGGTTAAACGAACTGGATAAACAACAGACATGAAAAGAACAGAAATGATCTTTTGTTAATTTCTTTTTGCACCACAATTTTGTCACATTGTCACAATATGCCATTGTAGTTTATATATTGCATTTTACACAGTATGAATACATTACAATCCAAAAATGAATGTTATTTTGATGAAGTAATGCCGTTCCTTAGGAATTACTGTAAAACTAATCACTAGAGAGCAACAGCTCCTTTTTTCTTACAATTGTAAATGCTAATATGCAGCTGCACAAATACACATACCTGTATAAAATCTTTTTAAGCTTACTACAGGTCAGGCATAACCTGGCTGTGAGAGTAAATTCACTCACTCACTCGCTCACTCACTCTCTCATCGTCTATACCGCTTAATCGTGTATACAGGGTCGCTGAGGAATCTCAGGAGACTTACGGCACGAGGGGCGGTACACCCAGGACAGGTTCCCAATCTATCGCAGGTTACACACACATACAGACACTTACACACTCATTCACACACTACGGGTAATTTGGGAACACCAATTTAGGTCCAGGTCTTGGGACTGTGGGAGGAAACCGGAGCACCCGGAGGAACACAGGGGAGGAGCAGGGGAGAACATGCAAACTCCATGCACACACAGAGTCCCGTATCCAAGGCAGTAGTGCTAACCACTAAGCCACCGTGCCTCCACAGTAAATTTACATGTGTAGAAAATTTCATGGTTCATGGTTGTTAATACCACTGATTTTAGAACACAAACTACACACACTATATGGATAAAGGTTCCTGGACATTTGACCATCACACTCATATGTGTTTTATAAAACTATGGCCTGGTGACCGGAAAGCGAGCTCCATGAAGACAAGATGTTCCAAGTTTGGAACAGGAGAACTTGAATAGCCAGAACAGAGGCCTGACCTCAAAACTAGTGAACACACTTAGGATGTACTGAAAAGCCGTCTGCATAGGCCTTCTTGCCTCATATCAGTTCCTGACCTCAACAATGCACTTGTAGCTGAATGGACAAATTCCAACAGGGAACTAATTCTGAAATTAAATGTTGAATTACCAACAAGCACGGTTGTGACAATCAAATGTGCACCAAGATTTCACTATATAGTATAATATCGTACAACCTGTGAGACTGTGACATTGTTCGAGTACGTTGTATGTGTTTTCATAACAGCTGTTATAATAATAATAATAATAATAATAATAATAATAATAATAATCACAATTAGGGATGGACTAGTTTTGATCACTCATTCACTTATTTACTCATTTATAAATTTTTCACACGGCTTATTCTGTGTAGGTCTGCAGGGGGCCTGTTGCCTAAACCCGGAAGCTCAGGGCACAAACCAGGGAATAACCCAGATGGTGTGCTAATCCATTGCAGGGCACAGGTGCACACACACACACACACACATATACACACACACACACACGTTCACACATTTAATCTCACCCTATGGGCAATTTTGAAAAAATCGGTCAGACTACACAGCATGTCTTTGCACTAAGGATGGAAACGAAGTAACCCAAGATAACCCACCAAGCAAGGAGAGAGCATGCAAACTTCACACACACACATACCCAAGGCGAGATTCAAAGCCCCAAACATAGCAGAATGGCTAACTGCTAAGCTACTGTACCACCCTAGGTTATTAAAATTTGTTAAATATTGCATCCGAGGTCAGAAAAAGCTTAAAATAATAACAACAACAGAAATGAGTGAAATAACAAGTATACAGTAAGTACAAGATTGATTCTTACTCCTTAAAGATAGTTTTTTTCAACTACGAGTATTACATTTTAACATAAAATAGCACAATGACAGAGTAGTCCTATTCATATAAAGATTAATGACAACACCTGTCTTCCACAGTTCTCTTTTGGAACATCTTAGCCCATACCCTTGCCCCAGGCCGTGCACTACTCTTTTGCACTTAGACATTAACATTGAAGTAGCATACAAATCTTTAGTAACATGCGCATATACAATCAGTTGTTATAGGAGGAAAATGGTAAAAAATGAACTGGTACTCACCCCATATACTAGTTCACCCACCATCCCGTTCCACGTTTTGGTCTCTGGGTCGCGGGCGCCATACTTGCCGTCCATGACTATAGACAGTCTGTACTTAATCCCGACGTGTTTGGCTATCTCAGAAGCTAAATCGACACAGTAGCCTTCATACTTGTCATTGCCTTCCAGATGCATATGGTTTTTCTTGTACATCACATACGGCGCTTCCTGTTAATCAAACACACACTGGTTTATTGTCACCTGTGCGCAGCAGTCACCAGAGCCGAATGACAGCTGAACAGTGAAGAGCATGCAAGGGCGTGCAGGGTAATCATATACAGACCGGTTTACTCTTCTTCTCTTTTGCGCTCTCTCTCTCTCACACACAAACACACACACACACACACACACACACACACACACACAGTCATACAGTCATTTTTATGTTCTAGATCTCCATTCTCGTTCTAGGTCATACTGTACCTCAGACACACACATAAAAATCACACTTGTATAAAAATCAAACAGCAAACAGCATGACATCCAGAAACGGATGGATGGGACAGAGAGAGTAAATATGGAGTCATGTAATCATGGCAAGACCCCTTTATTAATGCACCCAGCCCCTACCAACAATATGGTCATGAAGATGAATGGTGAAGAATGCAACAAACACACACTGACCCACACACACACTCCCTCTGTGTTGGAGTTTGAGCTATAGAGTGGGGGCTGAGCTGCATTATCTAACCCCATATTCACACTAACAAGCAACAGTAAGTGACAGCTAACAGGTTCACTTTATATGTATGTATATATGTGACAGATAACAATTTCATCTATTTAAAAAGACAATGCACCAAAAAAAAACAACAACAACAACCCTGCATTGATATCTTCTTAACTGAATGTTAATTAGGTAAGACCCAGTAATGGCAAGCATTTTGACCACTGGATGTATAATAGCAGGAAACAACACCTGCTTGCATGTGCCAAACAACTAACTTAAACTAACAATAGCTCAGTTGCTCAACTGTCATGTAATGAAATCACATGTTAAGTAATGTCACAAATCTCTCATATAAAATGTTGATGTAGTAAGGCGGAAACATAGACTATTATTATTTTATTATTATTATTATTATTATTATTATTATAAAATAATCATAATAATACAATGATTATAATAATAATAATGATAATAATAATAATAATTATTATTATTATTATTGCCTATTTAATTTGTTTATTGTTAAAATTCTATTTTGGTAATTTAACCGTGTTTTCTTTCAATATTAAAATATGCAAGCATTTTTTATTATATCATAATTGTAATTATTACTATCATTATTATATATACAGTATATTATAATATATTATATATTAGTATAGTAGTGTAGTACAAAATACACACATTAATTAATGTTAGTTATATGTATAAATGTATACTATATGATTTTATTTATAAAGTCATACTTTAACATATTTTAACTAATTATTTTGATTCTTTTTATAATAAATTATAGAATTATACAATGATATAATTATTACTAATTACATGAAAAATAATATTACTATTTTTCACTAATAATATGCAAGAACAATATTTATTAGTGTGTATTATTTATTTATGATTTTGTATTTAACATTAATTATTATTATTTATTATATTTGTTATTTTATTAGTTTTATTATAGTTTTTACCAAATATACTGATCAGCCATAACATTATCAATATAAACATTAAAACCACCAAGTTTTTAGGTTCCCCTTGTGGCACCACGGTGACTCTGGCCCCTCATGGCGTGGATCCTCAAGGCTGTGGAGCTGTAGGGATGCTGGGGGAGGATCCTTTGGGTTTTGTGAGTTACAGGGTTGCGCCTCCGTGGATCAAGGTGCCCTGGACAGGGTGCCAATCCATCACAGGGTACACATACACACACTCATGCACACACTACAGGCAATTTGAGAACGCCAATCAGCCTAATGTGCATGTCTTTGTACTGTGGGAGGAAACTGGAGTACCCGGAGGAAACCCATTAAGCACAAAAGAACATGCAATCTCCATGTCCAGTACACAGACCCCGAGGTGCAAGGCGACAGTGCTAATCACTAAGCCACCGCGCTAGGATCCATTTCCTCTTTTAACCGTGACTTCATCGTATTCCGTCATATTAAACCTCTTAATAAATGTCACACATTACCACTAAGAACAAAGCAGGAAGTAGGAAGGAACGTCTGTGTCTTCGGTGAGTGTACGTAGCTAGTACAGTTAGCTTTCGGGAAAGAAAGCTAGCACGAAAGCTAGCATGTAGCATGTATACCAAACAACAAATTATCACATGGATTAATAACATAGACCAACAAAACAGTGCACATCCTCAAAAAACAAGAGTAGCAGCTGATAATTATCCATAAAACACCAACTACAAGTGACTTGTTGCTTGCTAGTGTGAACGTAAGGTGAGTGGTGAGAGATTGGACTGGTGGTTAGGGTCTTGAGAGGTGATTTCCTTTTCATAAAGTAAATGGCAGTGACTGGAGACAGACAAATCTGCTTCAAGACATATCATTCCAGCAAAAAAAAGAAGAAGAAAAAACACGAGCATACATACTAGTAGATAAAGGCATAATTAGGATTAAAACAAACTTTAATACCTGGCTATATAAATACTACAAACATTATTGCACAAGCATTTCGTCTTTTCTCTCTTGTCTTTCCATTAAAGGCACAGCAGCAGCTTTTTTTTTTTTTTTTTTTTTTTTAGCACATCATTACCAAACCATGGGGCTTCACACACACACACACACACACACACGCACACACACACAGACACACATGCACGCACACCCACACCCAAACAGCTTCCCTATTAGAGTCAGAGACAATTTGGTTGCCAGTGGGGTAGCAATGGTTTGTTTGCTTTGTGCTGAATACATCCTTTCACCTTATCTCTTCCGGGACACTACCCATTCCGAGCGAGTCAGTATGGATCTGGTGACGATCAAAACAACTCGGGCTGTTTATTCTTTCATGCATAAGTCATTCTACACTTTTGTAGTTGAGAGACAACATGATTACATCTTATGTTTTGTTCTAGAGAGTGGTTCTGTGCTTGCTTTAGAAGCATAAATCAAATTGAACTTCGCAATCAAAGAGTCTTCATGATAGCAAATGGTGAAGAATTTTCAGTAGCAATGCAATTTCCCAGTCAGTGTAAAATAAAATAAAATAAAAAAAAGAAAGAAATGAAATGCAGTGGGTAAACATAAGGCTAGCCTGGTGATTACCCCTGATTCTTTACTTTGTCTCAGACAAACCATTGAACCTTTCGAATCACTGCCTGTGATTTTGCCGACTGCTGGATTCTACAGTACGTGTCATGACCATTTACTTGATGAGTGGAGACGGGTCTTACTTACGTATGCACTGTATGTCAGGTTTGATGATGGAAACAGAAACGTATATATAAAAAAAAACAAAAAACAAAAAAAACAACATTACCATCATACCAAATGCCGTTATTGTGATGTCACTGCTATGACAGGCCACTGGAATATGGAAAATCAAAATGCTTTGTCACCCACACGGATACAGTTGAAACACTCATCGTGTCTTTTTGCCCTTTGACTGTTTCAACGTGTAGTGAGTGGATGGAAAGCAACGCAAAAGAAATATACTTCTAGCCGCCCAGGACAGAATGTATCAATCTGTGAGTCTACACCATGACCCTGAGTGGCAGAATATGGGACACATTTAAAACATTGTGGAACGTGTACCATAATAGTAGTGACCACAATTGTTCGGTTTTCCACTGAGGACGAATCGTTGCTGTACGGCTGATCCATTATATTTACAAAGCGCTCAAACTCGTTCCAGTACCCGATCTGCAAAAGGGAAAACATTTTTGTTATTATCGAAACAACAGTCATTTTAAGCACATTAATGCTTCCCTCAGCCCACAGCTCCCCCCCACTCCTTTAAAAATTATTATTTCACGTACAGACAGGAAGCTAAAGAGCCTGCTGGAGATGTATTAAGCTATAAAGGCGTTCTCTCATAAGACTATGTTCATTAAAATGGCATTAGGTGCCGGAGCTGCTATTGCCTCCTGTTAAATGGAAGTGGAAGAAGGAGTAGGAGTATGTCTGGCAGGGAGCTTTTAAATATGGACAATGCTTACTATACAAGCACTGGGCCGCTCGGAAAACTGCACATACACAAATCAGCTGTGCGTTAGAAAAACAGAACAAGAAAATGAAGAGTGAGGAGTGTGCTGCTTAAATGTCATTTGGTGGCATGAAGTGCTACTTGTTTATCCTCAGATTAATAGATGTAGCGACTCAAATAAAGCATTGGTTTGCTTCTATTAACAATCCAGCGTTTTTAAGCCATACTAGCTACTAGATTGCAGTCAATAGTGTTAACTGCTTAGTAAAAGAACAATAATGTTTGCATTGCATCAGGCTGAGATGAGGAAAGAAGTGTAATTGACGTGGGAGAAATTGAGCCATCTATCCGGGAAAGGAGAGAGAGATATATTTAAAGGACACGTATTTGCAAACCTTTTCCGCTGTGCTCTTACGAAAGATTTCAATTTGTTTGCACACCTTTCTTGGCCCGCCTGATTTCATCTCATAAACGTCGATGGTGTAGTTTGATCTGCGGCCGAAACTGTCAAACTGGATATTGCCAGTCATCCCTTGTACTTGGACCTGCCAAGACAAAAAGTAAGGATAAACCCTGATGAAATAATAGGCAACACTTCAATCCTCAAAGGCCAAATGGAAAGCGGCAGTGAATTGCAATAGAGTCATTTACAGTAGCGAGGTGAGCCGGCATACTTGAACAGTTCATTTCAGATTGGGGAAAGGACAAGAAAGTCAGAGCTGAGATGCAGTGCGAATATTCCTACCATTTTGAGAGCCCTCTCGATGTCGATGCCTTGACTCCAGGGTACTGCTGGATTGGCCAGGCAATCTCCAGCACTGCCCCGCCTTGAGACGTCCACGCGCTGGCGCCGCAGGTACCGGAACGCCTCCGCTATCACCAGGATGGCGTCGTAGGACAAAGCAGAGGTGTACTGCACAGAGACACCGCAAGATGAGTACTGCACAATCTTCCTCCCTGTCCACTAGTCCCCATGCTGAGTCTTTGGGACGAGCTGAACTACAACCTTCCTTTTTGTCACGTTCACTGGGAGCTCGTGCACTGAAGAAATTAGTGCTGTCTTTGTTCTTAAGCACCTGGTGCAACTCGGGAACTAATTATCAAGTCCTTTGCGAGTTAAATCAGGTGTATTAATATAGCCCATATAAGCACCGTGTGCAGAAAACTATGTAGCTGAACAATGAAGCCTCGAAGACTGGAACTGAGCTCAGTTAACACTTTACAAACCTTCCACATTGAGCCGGAACAACAATACGCTCAAGGATAAAACCAGCAACTCATCCCATGTACGTACATGTATCTAGCTTACGCTGCTCTATACAGGATAATTGCGAAGCATCACGACATATAATCATAACTTGGTCTGACATTAAACAGAAAAAAGATTTGTGTCATGCTGTTCTATTCATATTTACAAAAGTGCATTGTTTCTGCTTGTGGAAACGGCTCTAAATTGGGTTCTAATTACAGTGAAGTGTAAAATGTTTAGCATTGTGTGGAACAGTATTTCAGTCCTATTGTTGTTGTGAGGTGACACCTGTAATTACGCTGCATCTTACCAAACGAGCCTGGAACACACTGACATCTACTAATTTGCAGTGAGCAATCGTTTTTTTTTCTTTCTATTACATTCAGAAAGCTTACATAGAGATTCTTGGAAGGAATTGAAAAAAAAGTGAATTTAAGAAAGGGTGGGTTGCACTGCGAAGTGAAGACCCAGAGATCACGTCGATGTTTATTCACTGCTACTTTGATGCTGCTATATATTAGATCATCTCTTAATATAATCATTTCATGCAAAATCCTGCTCAAGATCCTTCCTTGACCTATTTGGCTATTTGATGTCAGCCCACACCTGCATGACTTACTGAAGTACCACTTTAAATCTATCGCTTTGCTGATTTTTGTTTAATTAGATGTAAATTGAAGCCCTGGTTCTAACCCGGCTTAGACCAGACATCAATATATTGACTGTTTTGAGGGGGTGGGAAAGCTGACGAGGAAAACGATAAAAGAGAGAGGAGGAAGCAGGAGGAAAGAGAAGGCAACAGTAGCGATGACTACTGAAGGAAAGAGAAGCGAAAGGAAAAAGAGACAGAAATGGGAAAACAGAAGGCTGTCGATAAGACATAATGATGCTTTTTCCAGTGTACGACATGAAAGGCTTACCTTCAGAGGTGTGTTCCTCGCCTCTGGGAATTCTCTTTCATCTAACCGGTCCCAGCGCTGTAGGAACTGCTGCACGACAGGGTTTTCAGGATTGATTATTTGAAAGCCACTTATGTTTGCGCCGCCAACATACACCTTGTCCAGGCTCACATTGGCGAAGCCCTAAAAAGAGAAAGGAAACAATAAAGAACAGGAGAAACTGAGAAAAGGATAAAATGATAAAAAAAAAATTAAAAAAAATTGAACAAATTTCTTGTTAGCTTATTACTACTGTACATGGTGAAATCATCTGCATTTAAATTTGGTATATTGCAAAAAGACAAGATTGGTTATGATGGAGATTTAAATAAATAGAGCCGTGAGGAGCCTGAGGCATCCGTAGGGTTGATTTCATATGAACCATACGGTTGGCGTTGTTTAAAATTGCTTGAAAAGCATGCAAAACTAAGCGATTAAACAATTTGCATGCAAATAACTACTACTAGCATGATTTTTAATATGTAACATAGAGACAAACAAAAATAAACAAAAAAATGCTAATAAATAATGCAGAAAAGATATATACAATGAAACAATGAAATAAATAAATACATTTAAGTTGAATAAAACATTTTTAATTCTCCACCCATCCATCCATCCATCCA
>JAOVVA010000052.1:1664067-1674239 GCA_028565275.1 Leiocassis micropogon | reverse complement strand
TGAAACAATGAAATAAATAAATACATTTAAGTTGAATAAAACATTTTTAATTCTCCACCCATCCATCCATCCATCCATCCATCCATCCATCCAACCAATTATTCAACCACCTACCTACCTACAAAACATTGGGAGATTTTCCCCCCAGTTTTCCCCAGCCCTACTGTAAAATGCTGTTATGATCTTGACAACTGTGCTGTTTCTAACTTCATCAAATCTCACATTTTTGCAAAAAAACAGCAAATCACATGGGGACATATTGTCATGGAACACTAGCTCTTTATTAAGTCGAATAGGATATATTTATATATACAATTCAAGCCTCATGGGTGTGAATGCTACAGTGTCTTTATTCAAAGTGTAGTTAGATACAGTAAGAGTTACAAATGCATTGTATCGAGGCGTTCAAAGCCATACATTTATTCCAGATTTAGATAAAGTTACACCTACTCAGTGTAGGCCATAACTGTACAGTACTTCCTACAGATCTTTGTATATTCTTTCAGATTCCCAGAGGAAGGTAAAGCTTATGGGAGAGACTCACCAAATTGGCCAGAATGTAATGGTAGCCTCGGCTGTTCTTGCCCAGGGTGACGACCTGAGGGAGAAAAATCAATAATGGTTAGCCATCCATGTAAGAGCCATCAGGCAGATACAAGACGCTGTGTTAAGCTCTCTCAGCGCCGTTTGCATAGCAGACCGTCTTAAACACAGAGGCAGCCTCCTGTGAGGTGACAAAGGAGCTAAATGCTGATGGATGTCTCTTCACTCTCGTAGGGCTGCCTGAGGTGTTGTCATGCTGCGAATAAAAAGTCTAGTTTTATCTTCATTGTGTGCTTTTCTTGTGTACGAAATATAGCCAGGAACAGTTATGTCCTGTATTTAGGTGCTACTTTATATGTATGCTAGAAGAAACGTAACGTCTGTCTGCCGCATCTGTAGAGTATGTGCAGTTACCACGGAGAACGGTTTCAACAGGAGACTCATTTACTCCAAACTCACTTATTGTGGAAGTCAATAATGTTTAATATATGCCAGCATATAATGCAAATTCGACATTGCAAGCATTATGCAGTGGCAGGTTTTTAGTTGAGAAGATAAAAGAACATCTTACCAAAGCTGTTCTTTTTTTTAATGTAGTTTTTAATGTTTTGCTGCAGTTAATGAAAAAAAGAGTCTGCAGTAGTCATGCATGTGTTTATTTATTTTTCATCTCAATAACCAAAAAAATGCATTATGTTCTGATTGTCCCATCTTCATAGCGATAAATAAAATACAGATTTAATTTTGTGTTGAATCTGCAGTTCCGAATGGTCAGATGGTGTTAATTATTGTTCTATAAGAGCAGTCTCATGTGTCAGTACCTTATAACTGTCAAATGTAATAAATTTGACATTTTCTGTCCTTCTTTGGCTTCTGGCTTTACTCTTCTTATTTATTTTAAGAGAGAGAGAAGAGCAACTTCTAAAGAAATACATAAATGAATAAAAAGCATGATGTGCCATTCTTTAATTAGTGAAAAACACAATGCTGTAGTATAAGAGGAATAAAACCCATCAGGTCAGGCGGTTATTAGAAACCAGTCAGCCTGTGATGCATTGATTATTTATTCGTTTCACATAAGTTATATTTCATTTCTCCTTTATAGCTTTATTTGAAAACAGATTTAATTACTGATTTCATGAATGTGTTTTACATCCTACAGCGTGTAAATGTTTATTAACAGAATTAATTAACCAGTGCAAAAACTGCCATTAACCTTCATAATGAAAAGGTTTCAAACAAATGGATTTTTCATTATTGTTTAAACCCTATTGAATATGAAAAAAAAAAAAAAACAGAAAAAACTTTTTCAAAAGTGTTAAATAGTTCCTAATCATCATATTCCATAACTTCGCTTGAAATGAGTACAAATAAACATATCTGCCTGGCTCCTTTGCTGACTCTGTGGACTGTTCCGCGCCTGAAGGGAATGGCACATGAGATAGCAGAGCTTTGCTTCCACTAATCTGATCTTATCTGGTTGCTCAAGTAGGTCAGTCCATTCTGACTGTGACAGCAAGTTCAAGTCATGCCAGTGGAGAGAAAGAGTCTGGAGGGGAAATAGTGCAGAGACTGATGGAACAAGGACTGAATGAGACAAGAGGAATATGACAGCATAAAAAAAGAGGATATTGATAATAGCATATTGCAGACCAGGAAAAACGGGACTTTGTGGTCACAAATGAATCCAAATAGACATTACTGATGTCTGACAAGCATTCTTTTGCTTATAACGTGTGAAGAATTATGTGAGATCGAAAATAAATTAGACAAGCGCTTTCCATGGTGTACATTTGTGTTTTTCGGCTCATTAAATAATTATGCGATGCTTCATTAGTCGTATCAGGGGTGCGCAGAGAAAAAAAACTGCAGTACAAAAAGCGCAGTGGATCCGATTACAAATCTTTCCGACACGTTATTCTTTTTGCCAGCGTAATCATAGACGACCGAAGTTACTGTACGGCTGCAGTATCTCAGATGAAGATCTCAAGTCACCATGCCACTGAGTGAAAGCGATAAACATTGTTCAACATGATGGCCTTGACTTTTGGCTCCAGGAAAGGTGGCTGAAGCCAGTGACTGTACCAGCTCTCTCCCACACACTGATCATGCTGCGGGTCCTCATGCACCTGAGCGGGAGCTGGCAGCAGAACACTGCCGCACATCCTGTGTACCAGCAGGAACACTCTACAACTTTAGCTCAGGCACAGCAAGAGCTTAATGACATCGCTTCTTCCAGAGACCTGAACCTGGCCTTACCTCTTGCAGATTGCAGCAGTTCTGCACACAAAAAGCAGTGCACACACAAGCTAATTAATTTGCCTTTCCAAATACAAGGCTGGAAGTCATATCAAGCTGAGCTGTAGCCTCTGCATTCCAGTCTGTGTTTTAGTCTATCCACTAACCTTGAGAGGTCTTTTGTCTTTCTGGTCTCTTCAGGTTTCAGGTGTCTTCAAACTCTTAGAGAGCTTAGAGTGACATGCCTGTATAATATTTCGTAATCACTGCGTAGTGGTGCTGCTAATAAATAAAAATAATGGTTTTGAGGTGGGATTATGCTTGTAGGAGCAGCCTTGAGAGGCATTTAGGAGACTGGATTAGAGGATTGGTTACAGTTAAAGTGCAGTAAATGTCACTTTCTCCGTGACTGTAATCTTCTTTTTCACTGCCTCCGTGCCACACATTGATCCCACCTTCAGCTCCATCTCTCTTGTGTTCCCCTGAGGCAGGAGTGGGCTTTTTGTCCTTGAAAGAAGTTTCACTACCCTGTGATGGGCAAAGACAAGCTCGAATGACCTTGTGCTCACCCAAAGCTCAAGTCTACTTTCAAGGCCCCAAAAGCGAGAATAATGCAAGGGATTGTGGAATAAAAGGCAAAGCAATATATTTGCTCTGGACATTCAATAAAAGTCTCCCCACTAGAACCGCTTGGTCATGTCAGCTTGTGCCTGACCTTTAACTAAAATGCTGCTCAGCACAAACGCTAGACCTGCATTAGATATTTGATGTTGTCTGCAAAGGCCATAGATTGGATGAGACAAAATTAGACTCAAAATTAGGCATGGGTGAATGATAATCAGTATGCACGGCCACACTGCTGTGGCTTATGTGATTGCCCTTTCATACTGAGAGACTGGATGTTTGCAGTTTTAACACAGAAAATCGACCTCTCAGTGTGGGAGAATAGTCAGAACCCAAACAGGCATCCTTTTTAAAAATGCACTCTTTAAAAGGTATTGTGGGGCTTGCGGTGTTTCTGCGTGAATTGTTCTTTATATTAGGTCTTCATAATCGTACAGGCATGACATTATACTAATGATAGTAATAATATTTAAGTACAAATTTACATAAGCAAAATTGCATTTTATGGTCCATCTAATGTATTCTGTGCCAGTACCATGAGCAAAAATGGGCACATAGTGGAGATGAAATTTGGTTTTCTTGATTAGCTGAGAAATCCCAAAATGGTGCTACTTCCATTGTTTAATACAAACCTCTGGACTAAATACAATTTCAATCTGATCTCACATGTCCAACATCTGGTGCATAGTCAGTTCTTGCTGATATAACAGTTGCTGCTAGGCATAGCTAATCAATAAACCTTTCATAAATCACTGCAGAAGAAGGGTAAAGGACAAAATAGCATCAACAGCATGAATGCATGGGAGTATCTTGCCTCGTGGCAACAGTCCAGGCTGTTTCAGGTGATGTAATGGTGTGGGGAATGTTTTCTTAGCAGACATTCGCTCTGTTAATACCAAATATACAACAGTTAGTTCCCCCTGAGTAATCGGATTGAGCAAGAAGCATTCCACGAGCGATGAAATAGACAGTAATTCCACTGAGACATTTCACTTTGTGTCACAGGTGTTCTAACAACTGTTAATTAGTTCCACCAGTCGTAGAAGAGCAAACGAACAAACAAATTGTAATCTTCTCATGGTGTTTATGAAACTGTGCTATAAAAGTCACACTTGTGGTCGTGCTGTTGTTCTGGATATCAGCACGGCTGTGATGGCTTTGGCACTTGCACACCGCCCTTGTGCCTTCGACTGCAACATAGTCATGCTGATATCCAGGAAAACAGCACTCTCTCTTGTGTTACATTGCTTAATCAATCATCACTTAAATGCCTAAACCTATTTGATTCATGTTTCTGACCATGCGTATCCCATGTTGGCCATAATGCACCTCTTTTCAAATGGCCACTTTTAGCATGATAATGCACCATATCATAAAGCAAACATCATCTCAAACTGGTTTCATGAACATAACAATGAGTTCAGTGATCTTCAGTGGCCTTCCCAGATCTGAATCCAATGGAACACCTTTTTTTTTTTATATAATATACTGTATATATGGATATACTGTATGGATATCATAAAGTGCACCTAAAAATGTGATGCAGTCTCCAAATAATGTTTGGCGGGAGGTTTTTTGCGAGCTGATGCTGTTTTGAGAGCAAAGGGAGACTATTTCTAAAAAAAAAAAAAAAAAAAAAAAAATGGCACTGAGTGTATTTTTCAATGATTACTAATCTGGTTCTGGACTGGTCTGGATACTAGTCTGGATTCATTCCAGAGAAAAATATTTTGCAACTGGTACAAGCTTAAGCCCAAGAAAGCGCTGACATGGACAGAATTTCATTTCCATGGCTGACGAGGAAATATAACAAATTAAATTACTGCGTGATCCACAGAAGAGGATGGTAACTAAGTACATTTACTTTGTTACTATACCTAGGTACAGTTTTTATATACTGTATATGTACTTTACTTGATTAGTTCTATTAGGGGATAGTTTTTACTATTACTTTACTACGCCGCACAACAAATATTATGTTACATACCCACGATAGTATTTGATTTTTGATATGTGCAATATCACTACGTGTTGAATATTATATGTAATTGCCTGATTTGCCTTAATTCCCCTGTAAAAACGAGCAATCACGTAGCAGGTGTTTGAAATCAGAAGTGGAGGTGGTTTCAGACAGCACGTTCCCAGTTTGGAAGCAGAGAGAGAAAGAGAGAGAGAGAGAGAGACTTTTATTATGACTAAGTCTATAGTAGGATAATATATACAGTACACTCGGTGCTTTTGATACTCTACAAATTTACTTGGATGACTTTTACTTTTTCTTGAGTAATATTTAGCTAGGATATTTCTACGTTTACTCAAGTACAGGAATTGTGTACTTTTTACACCACTCAAACCACTCATACAGTTATGTAATAAGTGATAATACCTGTGAAACACGTATTAATTATACTGAGTAATTGAAGTCGCAGACAGTCGTCGAACCAGGGACAGTAATCTAGTTATATGTTGCCATTAAATACCTCAAAAGGTCCGCTGAAAATAACTGAAATAAGATCATATAATTACTAAAGGAAAATGACATTATAAAAACAGATACAGTATAGCCTTGTTTTTCTCCTCCTGAGTGATGAACAAGCTGCCAGCACAATATTATTATTTTTATGCTCAGAATGAGATTGGAGTGTATAAATATGATTTAAGAAGAAAAATGGATATAATAATCCTTCACTCTGCGTTCACGCAGAACTCTCCAACTATGGCCGAACTACCATATTAAACCATGGAGACATGCAGCATTTGATTGATTTCCATTTGTGATGGCTGTTAGTCTATCATTCCTTCATCATGTTATTCACCCGAAGACCCAGAACCAAAATGCTCGGCAGACTAGGCAGAACACATCCACTTTAAAACTGAATGGAAGCAGTGGGAGTGTTTTGGATGTCCATAGCTTAACCCTTTCATACTCCTAAGTTCTTTGAGCTGAGATATTAAATGGTCCCTTGAGCTAAAGTCTGTGGCAAAGCTTTTAAGCCCTCAGCCTTCTTGGGTTTGCTTTAAATCAAAGGAAGCCAGCTCACTGCTATTCCTGACCTCTCCAGCTTGGCCCAGTTTTGCATGCTAGTGTCAGTGTGTTGAGGTGGGATCACTTGCTCCTTTGATTTCTCTGGCAAGAACATCTTTGCTGTCTGTGCAGACAAAAATGTACCAGTGGAAGACAGCAATCAATTAATGTGGATGTTAGAAGTCAAATCAAAGTAATCTGGAGCTTTGAATGTTCAACACATTCCATTGTGCACGACTAGGACTCTTTTATTAAACGCCTTTTTTCCAGGGGTTACATTGAGCTTTGGGTGAAATTAATCTTGACAGACAACTTTAAACACAATTGAAAATGTACGAGCTTAGATTTTATGATAATTCAAAAACGTTCCTGAAACGGGGTCTGGTAGAGCGTTTTTTTTTTAAATGTTATCTTTTTTTCCCTCTGCAATCGAATATAAGAAGATAAGAGGTTAGAAGGCATTTCTTAAAATCTAATCAGTGTTTCTACTTAATTCACTAATTTAATAAGTGGTGCAATAATCATGCAACCAACATGAATGAATTCCAAATCATTTATAAAAATAAGCTCATCTGAATGGCTGAAAAGCCACAGAATATTGACTTAATTAAAATTAATCTGTAATGATATTAATTTTCCAGGTGACATTTAGATGAAAAAACAAAAGAAAATGAGGCCACTGGATAACTAGTAGCAAATAATTCATGAAACCTTGTTTGAATTATGGATTGTATATATTTGGACATTTTTTTTTTCTGTTTTGTGAGATACTCTTTAAATGTAGTAATTGGATATGTCACTTTATTATTTGAAAATAAATTCTGTTGGAAAGGTTAGATGCTTTAATTTTTTTTCTGCTTCACCAATGACACGGACGGAAGACGAATGGCTCAATGCAGCCATCTGACCTATTACTGTCAAAAAAAGAAAAAACTGAAATTATTAGACATATACCGGACATAACCTATCAGTATATAATGGTGGCCAAAAGTATTAAGACACAGCTTTGCCATGTATGATACAGTAGTTCCCCTCTTTGCAAAAACAAGTGATTTCACGAATTAGTTCTCGCCTATATATAAAGGTTGTGCTGGTTTAGTTAATGGATGGAACAAATATGTGACACGTCTTTTACCTTGTGAATACAGGGATGTCTACATCTGCATAAAATTGCTAGGAACTAGGGAATTCTTAAGTGAGTTGCGAATTTAGGTTTTTGGCAAATTTCTGTACACGATTTTGAGGAAGCAATCAAACAGACACGAGTTCCTTCTGCTTGTGAGTACTGCGGACATCTCTTTGACTCTATGTCCATTAAGATCCAGTAGGTTTTGAAGATTAAACGAATCATACGAAACATTGAGTGTCAAATCTATTTCATTACAAAAAATAACTAATTATTTTTATTATCTCAGTTGTCCTTATTTGGCTACTCAAGATAAAGATTTTACCCCAAATTTGAAATATTACTGACCGAAATAAAAAGGTCAACCTCACAATACCTGACTCTAAATCATTATTCGTGAAGATGAGCATCTTGGTAGGATCTGTTTGACAGTCCTTTATCTGCTCTTCCTCTCTCAGTCCTTGTTCACACCACAAACAATAGGCAGCTGTAAGTAGGAAAACGTGGGCCCTCTAATCCTCAATTAAGGATGCATATCATGAATTTCACCATAGTTTGGCAGCAAAAAATCAACAGCATCCATCTCTCCTATCTAGAGCTTCTTCTTTGAGAAACAAATCCAAAATGACCCCCTTGTACTCCACTGCATGTGGCAAATCTTGAGAGGATTTCCTGGAGCAAGTTTCACTGCTGTTGTCTTGCTTTGGTCTATTGTCTGGTGTACTTCATCTATCTGTCTGGCACTACAAACTCCACTGCAGACTTTGAACAGCTTGCAAGCCTTGGGCCTGACCCAGATGCCATTCATTCATAGAGATTCATTTTTCAGAGAGGAGCTGAGCAGGCTGTTGCCTGCAAGGGGACTTCTGCATCAAAAGTCGATGAGAGCCCGCCATACTAGCCCAGGCAAGTGATAGATTCAAGACACATGCACCCTTAGGAAACAGTATATGATGCATAGCCATGCAAGTGTGATAACTCAAAATGTGGTGAAATCGGGAAGAAAAAAAAAAAAACATTTCATCAACAATTTAAACAAATAAAACAGTTAACGCTTATCTTATACGACTGTCGATTTACAGTTGGGAGACAATCTGTATGGCAGATTGTCATGCATTCTGGCATTCTGTTTTCTGTTGCTGTGCCTGATAACATACTGTATAATGTCCTGTAGACCCATAATCCCACAATGCAGTGGGTTAGTGGGTTGGTGTCCAAAAAGTGCATTATAGCCATGGTTCTTACAGTAGGATCTGGGGAACGCTAAAGGTCTGTAAAACATAAATCATCATGGAATTATTATTCATTTATTCATTTTTATTTATTCATTTAGTCATTAACTCATTTATTTATTCAATCTTTTATTCATTAAAATTGTGGAAATCATACCACCAAGTTATTTCGCCTATAGACCTTTTGCAATTAAGTGATTACCACGACTTCAGTCACAACCATTTACGCCAGAAATACCGTTAACTTACATTAAGCTGCTACAGTATGTATTTTTATTGATTACATTTAAGGTGCATTTCCAAGCCAGAAAAATAAAAGAAATATTACCTGATGATTACATTGTTACCTCTCTGATTGCCGGATGCTTTGTCAAGCAGATAATAGTGATGTAGCATTTGATAGCTTCTGTTTTCCTGATTATTTTTATATGCAGTTTGTTGTGGTGGACTTTCCAACTTATTCAAAAAAGAAACAAAGATGTAAAAAATTGATGAAGAAAATAATAAGAATACTAATTTGCAGAATTTCAATTTGGTATCATAACTTGATTACATCAGACGGTGTACGAACATGTGATTCCTCCTGGATTTGGTGGTGGGTACTAGTGTTAGCATTAGCTTATTAAATGCTTCTGTTACTTCTGAGATGATCCTGTGGAATATACTGTTCTTTATGCTTCATAAAGATAATGCGCAGGTAATGTTAACTACAGTATAACTGACATTTTAAACTTACTAATTAATAGCTAACTAAATGTTTTGGAGTTGAATGCCAAATAGCATAACATGAAAAGCTAGTGCACTATGTATGGTGTAGAATCCCCAAGGAGACTTTGAATCATGACGTCAGGTGCAAAAGGTTTATAATTAATATCAACTTGATGTTTAGGTAAATTGATGGTAAAGTGAAGGTGATCCAGTTTGCATGAACATGAATGACACAAAAATGTATGCATTGAAATATGGTACAAATGTTTTTGAAAAGCATTACATCAGTAATTATGAGGCAGATTTTACTCATGAGTTCAACAGATTTAATTTGCACAAGGTTACAAAAAAGCACTACTATAGTTTATTTGTGTTCAACAAAATTAGTTTAAACCTGGTGTGTTGATTCTAGCTGTTACACAGAGACTGAAAACAGGCCGAGAGCTACGGAGCCGTTATACCACAAGCAAAGTACATAAGATTTAGCAGCAACACATTAGACAATACATTCTACTGTATAGCTTAAAGTAAAAGCTAAAAGCGCGCACGCACGAGAGAGTAGTGCACTAAATATAAGTTCATATGAATAAGTACATTTCAATTTAACTGATAATATACTGAGACTACTGTATATTAAAAATTGTATTCTAATGTATACTTTCTGTACATTTGTACA
>JAOVVA010000052.1:1649134-1663967 GCA_028565275.1 Leiocassis micropogon | reverse complement strand
TATATTTTTGGAAAGTGTACTATAATACAATTATTTTGAAGTATATTTAAAGTTTAATTCCAAAATTTGGTAAAAGCTTGATGTTAGTATAGGCTCAGTCATGGAGAGTGTATGACAAGCAAGAGCTGGCTGATGGGTGTGATCTGACAGGTAAACAAATGGAAAAAATTGGGGCAAATGGGTTCCTTGATGGTAAAAATTTTGAGAACATGCACTAGGAGTGTACGGAATATTTGTAATATGGAGCAGGACAACATTTCAGCAAGATGGCATTTTCCCGGATTGAGGGCTTCGAAATCTTTCAATTTTACATGTTGGGGCAATTTCAGAACAACAGACAACATAATATAACCTCCTCCAGTAATATCACGCCATCTAAATCCAACACCCTACAAGCAGCCATATCATCCCCTCCTTGGCTATGCTTTCCCACACAACCTGATTGAGATAGATAGGCCCCGGTCACAGCTATCCTCTTGAGCAAAAATGAGACTCTGGAGACCCCAGGCACCTCCACCTCAGTAGCTTTGCTTAAAAACCATAAAAGAGACCAGGCATACTTCACTGACTGGCAATAAAATGTGAGTCTCCTCCTTTCGCCGTGGCTTATCTCTGCTCTCACTCGCAGCAGCAGGGCGTCATACGCTGATGGAGTCTGTGGCTGCCCATTTCTGATCCTGACTCTGCACTTCCATCCTACTGTCATTCAATGAACCCAAAGTCCGGAAGCTTCTGTGAGCCTCCGCAGTGTGAGGAGATTAGTCCTATTACATTCAATTTTTGTAAAAGTATGCTGAAATGGGAGGAAAAATTTTTTTTGTCTGCCCTGGAGGCCAATAACTGGGACTTCCTGCTTTAATTTCCCCTAATTCTTCTCTCCTTCCTCCAATTTATCACTTGACTTAATCTGCTGAAATATTTAGCAGGAATGCAGTCTTAGGAAGGGGTCGAATGTCAGACTGACTTTCATTAAAAGCATGAAAAATCTTTGATTGGAATTTTAAAGCATTGAATGTGAATATATTAATGTTAAACGATATCAGATTTAAAGTTGAACTCAAAATAAAGATATGGTATCAGCTACTGTCACAAATGGAGCATTTCAAACAGAAGACTTGTAATGAACATCTAATGATCCTCTTATGAGATCCTTCTTCCTAGTAAACTGGAACAAATGAAGCCATTTTATGGTCCACTTGCTTGATCCTACACAATCTGACACACTTGCTTAAAAACAAATACTGTAGTGCACCACCTGTTTATTCGTTCAGAATAATGTATAAATATTTAGTTATATCACTATTAATGACATTAAGTAATATTAAAGAATTAAGTAATATAAGCAGCTAATGGATATGAATCAATGATTCAAGAGATTTGCCATTTGCACACATACCAGTGCATTGGATTTTTTTTTTGTGCAGAAGCTCATTGGGTCAGCGATTAAAAAAAAAAGAATATCAAAAAATAGAATAAACTTCACTGATTTAATGAACAAATGAACATCCTGCAAACAGATATTTAAAAAAACGCACATTGTGAAAGTATGTAAGATGTTCACAGAATGTCCGCCAAATCCATTCATCCTAATTGAGCTCCTGGTGAGCTGATCCACACTCCTTACACTTCTTTTTACTGTGAAATCGACATGGTTGAAGTGGTGTCAGGCTGGATTTGGAGATTACTTGAAGATTAACATGCTGGGAAGGGAATGGGTTTTACAGCCACCTTTAGCATTAAAGAAGGTAATGTAGGCTGGAAGAGTGGCTTGGTGCTATTAACCTGACAATTCATTCAGATCATTGGAAAGTGGACGTGAGATTATTTTACCTGCTCTAGGATGACGTTGATCCTGTCCACTTCGCAGTCGATGAGATAGCGCTTCTCCTGCCTCCTGTCCATTTCCTCGAGGATGCGCCTGTACTCCTGTGGGTCTGTCACGCTCCCCACTGATCGAGCTGTCACCTGCCAGTTGTTTGCTACAGCTGCCTCCATTATGGCTTGGAGTATGGAGAATCCTTGAGATGAAAGCATTATTACATTAGACTCTGTACCTTTTAACACGTAACTGTGGAACGATGTAAAATGCAACATGAACATTTTGTTTAGCAAGAAAAATATGCCTGGATATAAAAAAACCCAAAAAAAACCCACAACATTGCCCTTTGAAATAAAGCTTTTATCAAAAGGAATGGTGAATGTAGATATTTGAGAGGTTGTGAAATGTACTGTAGCTAAATGAGAAAATTCATCTATAAAAAGTATGGCTTAGGTGTAGAGCACAAAGTCTTTTAGGTTAAATGCAGTGCTGTCCTTGGGACGTAGGTTCAGATCAAAGATGGACAAAGACAAAGTCATCCTTTCATGTCCAAGGAAGAAAAATTAAATGAACATTTCCATACCTAATTCAGAAGATAAAGGTTCTGGTTTAACTGAGCTACCTGCTCCAGGGTACCCAAATTACATTCTTTCAACTGATTTACTCTGCATTGAATAGGGAGGTTATAAACTGGCACGAATAAATAGCCTGGTTTGGTGTCAACTATGTTTTAAGGATTTACTCTTTTCCACTGTGCAGGCTGAAAGACAGAGTGAGCAGCATGGACTCAAGAAAGAAAAATCCCCAGTCCTAGAAATGCTTCTATCTTACCACATCTCAGTTCAAATTAGACAATCTGTTAATAACATGAGGCTGTTCAAAATCAATTGAAACACCTTATTGTATTAATAACATCAGTGATTTGGCTTTTTACTAGCAGTCAAGTGAGTCTTTTTATTTTTCAGCCCAATTACTAGCAGTCATATTAGAGTACGTATTATGAAAAATGTGGTTAGAGAAGGCAGGATGTGAGTGAAAAAAACTCTTCTTTTTTATGAAAGGTAATCAAACAATCACAGTAACAGACCGGAGCATGAGTCAAATCACAGGCAGCGAGGGTCATTATAATATTATCTGTAATCATAAACAGTAATACAGGCGAGGAAAGAGGGAAATATCAACTAGGAAACTGGAATACGGAAAAAAGTCCCTGAAATGCACGACACAATTACAACTAAAAGGCACAATATAATAATAATAATAATAATAATAATATAAAACAGCCTAAGGATGAAATAAGGCTAACTAATTGCAAAAAGGATAGTTGTATATAATTAGTAAAGAACAAACAAAAACCATGGGACTGGAGCACAAAAGCTCCTGCAGAGCTAAACAAATAAAATCAGTGTTTGCAGCAATAGGCTCTTCTGAATAAATGGGGGGAAGTTGTACCATATTTCAATGCATACATTTTTGTGTCATTCATGTTCATACAAACTGGATCACCTTCACTTTACCATCAATTTACCTCAATTTACAATTTTATATCTATACATTACTCTACAAACCCCTGATCCAGTAAGGTGAGGCAGGGCTGACTTGGCTATTCATTTACTGAACAATCTTATATTATTACAGCAAATGGATCCTTATTTGCTTCTCATTTCCCAAAGCACATAATAATACCATAACAATACAACATAACAAGGCTTCTATCTTTCACATCTCAGTTAGAGGCTAAATAAAAATGATCAATATGACACGGCCCCGGCTACTGGACTGACACGCTATAACCAACAAATCTACGGAGCTACGGCTATAGGTTACATCACAGTGTTTCAGACATTGCAGACTGGTCTCTACTGAGTAAATTATCCTGTATAACAAAGGGTCGTAATGTTAACCAGCCCACTGTTAGCAGTTTATTGTCAATTTGGATTTACTAATTTAAATGGAATATTTTTTTCCAGAGTAAGGCTGAGATAATGGGATGATAAATGGACGAGGATACAGATGAAGGCAAAAACAGAATTGCAGAATTTGAGTAACACGTCTTTGCCCAGTGAGTCATCCATAGACCATACAAAATCAGTGATTATACACACAGTGACAGAAGGCACTCATACAGTCCAGGAGCAAAATGTAAAACAATTCAAACATTTCTGTCTATGTGCCTGACATAAAACTGTGCTCTTTTTCACAAATCAAGCTCTGCTGTCCATGACTCCCAAATACAAATGGAATTGGAAGTCTGATTTTTGTTGATGATTAATACAAGTGCACAGCCTGCACTGGTCAATACGAGATTATGCAAAATAATTCAGCGCAGTCTGAATGGCAACCAGGCTGAAAGGACTTGTCAATGACAAAGTGTCTCGTCTGCAAGTTCTTTATTCTGAATGCATGGACTCTTTCTTTCCTTCGGGTTTCTGCTTAGTTCCTTACAGCTCAGTCCTTGCTGTCTCAGGCACAGCGTGGAGCTATCACAACATAGCTTCACACTTTGCGAAATGACCTTTCGAAAGAAAAGATCGCCAACCAGACAGAACAAATGCCCCATATGCCACCCATCCACAAACCTGAAGCAAAACAGGACTAAAGGAAAGGAGTGTGTCATGCACTCCCAGATTATCTGGCAACATGAAAATCAAATGTGTGAAAGGTAGTAAAAATCCTACATTCACTCACATAATGTCATGACATGATCATGTTTCGATACTGAAGTTGAGCTGAAGAGCAGTCACAAGAAAAAACCATTATAAATGTAATCTCCTCACACCATTTCTTTTTTTTTTTTTTTTTTAAATCAATGCCACATACCATTTATTTTATCTTAATTATTTTATATCTAAATTAGAAAATCTAATGACTATTGACCCACAATGATAATGGTTAGATACTGGGTATGTACGTATTTTGTTCATCGTATATAAGGAACGTTACTTGACTCATGCTACAGTATATCACAGCATGCATATATGCTTATTACGATGGCTGTTCAAGTCAAACCAGGATTTGTGATGAAATTTCTTATGAATGAAAGCAGAAAACTGATTCGCATTTACAGAAGACGTCAAGCACAGTGACAGTGATGCCACAGTATAACATATGAATGGTACAAATGTTTTAAAGCACATAAATTACAATCCCGGCTGAGACGGCTCAGAGCCCACTGAACATTTAGCGAGTAGAACGCCTGATCGTTGAAAATTGATGAATAACTTGAAAGAAAGGGATATGTCTGTGGGAACTGTACACACAATCATTCTTTCAACAAATTTTGCTCAATACAAAAACATGTCTGGGAGTTATTGCCACATCCTTGTACAGTATTGAACTCTCTTCAAGTGATTTCCACTTGTTTGGGCCATTAAAAGAGTTCCTGGGAGGCCAGTGTTTCAGACATGAAGCAGACAGTCTGATAATGGCTCTGGTGTGTCGAAAAAACATTGTAATCACTAGTGAAAATCTGGGTTATGTGCATGAGTGTAGCAGGTGTTCATATAGAGAACTAAAAGTAGTTTTTACTCTTGTAACTGTGTTCCATTATTCTGCACAATCAAAAGTCCTAGTTTGACTTGAACAACATTTAGTAGTTTAATATAGTCACCTATCGCATTCCTATTACATTTAAGTAGCCATAATTCCATAGTTTTGTTTATTAATGAATGCAACATCATACCCTCTAACCATTTGCTACAGTTTAGGGTGGTGTGGTAGCATAGAGGTTAACATTATGGCCTTGCACCTCCAGGGTTGAAGGATTGGTTCTCATCTCGGTGTTTGCACGAGGATTAGGCTAATTGGCGTTTACAAATTGCTGATAATGTGTGTGTGTGTGTGTGTGTGTGTGTGTGTGCCCTTTGATGGATTGGCACCCTGTCCAGGGTGTACCCTGCCTCATGCCTCAAGTCCCCAGGGATAGACTGTACAGGTCAAGTTATAGTTATAGAAAAACAGTGAGCTACATTTTAAGTTGAAACAGATATATACAGTTGTTTGTTTCCTTAACTAGCTCTTTTTCTTTTCTTAATGTTAATAAGGCAACAACAACAACAAAAAAACCTAACCAAGAAGTCAGAAAGTGCAAAGATCTCTGCCTCGAATCCTCTCCAGTGATTGGATGCTTTCATTTTCAATAAAAAAAAAAATCTGAATAAAGAATTCCAATTTTTTATTTTTATTTTAATATTATATAATAACCACCGGCAAGAATTATTCTGGAATATGGGTTCGTTCCTCATATGGATGTTGTCCTAGTCACTGATATTGCACATATCCTCTATCAGTAAATGAATCTCCAGCTCGTGTACTTGAACCATGCCTCACCGAAAAGAGAAGACATGCTTGTCAGAACAAATTTGTCTCTTGAAACAAATTAGGCACACAGGCTAATATGCTCTGATGCACCATTAAATGAATCACTGTGACATTCAAATGTTTCTGGTGGCAGTGAGGCAGCATTCGCCTCGATTTTAGCTAAAAGCTAAGCAGTGAACCAGCATATCAAACATGCCTTCATTTCTCTGCACATCTCATCTGCAGCGAGGCCTGAGCTTGTATGTGAGAAGGCCACGTGTTTGAGACACAACCCCCATTCTTCTGATTATCATCATTATCAGTCTTTTCATTTCGAAACAGTCGATTAATACCAGCACAATCTCGGCGCAGCGCTACAAGGCCAATATGAATGGGAACAACAGAATTCATTTAAGATTCTTAAAAAGATTCAATTCCCTTTCCGAATACACATTTTTATGGAAATTAAAAGATGAAATCTGGCTTGGGGTAAATATATGGTGGAATGGATGTGCTTTGTGTTCACTTCTCCTAAGTCAGCAGAAAAGTTTTCACCCAGATATAAAACCCTGACATTAAATAACTATAAAGGAAACTCAGAAGCACTCTTCTGCTTCGACCTGGGCAGAACTCTGCAGATGTGCTGAAATACATAATAGTCTATTTCTTTTTTGTTGTGCTCACTTTAAAAAGTGAAAAAGCTAATTAATTTTGAGCTTGAACTGGAACTATAATACAATACGCCACTCTAAAGTTCCCAAACTATTATAAAGTCATTTATAAAAGATGAGACTTTTGATCTGACCATGATAGAAATATACTTGCATCGTCCACTTTATTAGGAACTGGTAAGACAGCTGGGCTACAACATCAAAAAAAAAAAAAAAAAGCACCTAGGGTTCCATTTCTATCATTGCACTACTGCCACATGACTGGTTGATAGATAATTGCATGGATGAGCAGGGGTGCACGTGTTCCTAATGAAGTGGTTGCTAAGTGTATCTACTATATAAATACTTAGTTACTGTATACCAGGTCCAACATGATGGAAAAGTCCTCTCTCAAAGCCTGCCATCTGCAATCACCACTTTAAGTATGCAAGCATAAGCCGTGCCACAGTGCAGTGAATGTAATGCGCAGGGCCACATAAATTGCAGAGACGACGACAAGATTTCCTTATCGGAATCTATAAATTCCCCTTGCTGGGGCGATGCTGCGAGACGATGGCGGCTGTTTTTGATTACACTCCTGAGAGCTCATCATTCCTTTGAGCCAGGCGCTTTTTAAAATGCCGTAAAGCTGCAGAGTGTGGCAGAATCACTGGAGTTGGCTGCTTGTTAATGCAGTCACGGCTTGAACTCTGTCGTTCTTAACCCTCCCACCCCCCCCCCACCTTACTAACTGCTTGAGTGGGTCAACATTACTTAATCCCCCCACACACGCACACATGTCCACACACTGTGCAATCCCTTTCTCTTTCCCCCCCATCGGTCCCTACAGTTGATGGGAGACTGCATTATCATCTTTGATGCTCCAGCAGCTGTGTCGACAGCTTTGCAGATAAAGAAGTGTAATATGTCGCAATGCCACTGTCCTCTTCCTTTCATCTGTAGGTCACCTAGGAGGCTATCTAAACACAGAGCGCTATTCATTTGTTTGTTGTTCACATGGCTCATGACGTGCCAATCCAAGCATTCTCAGCTTTAATGTTGCAAATATAGCTTGGAGTGTGCCAGCAGTGTACTCGGCATCATGTCTCTCTGTATGATGTGCTGGCTTCCCACAGGCCAGGGCTGTCGATTTATAAGCTCACCTGTCCAGATCAATATGAACAAAAAAAAAGAGAAAGCAAGGAAAGGAAAATGTTCATTCACCAAAATAGATTTTGAGTAAAATACCCACAGTATACAGTATATCGGGGGGATAAAATCCTTTCAGTGAACTGCATTAATTTAGTTAAACTGTACAATCTATTGTTATTTGTCAAGGTGGACAAAAAATAGATAAAACCGCTCACAAATACATGCAGTTCAGATGCAGCAGAGAAGAAAAGGCACAATTATTTTTCTTTATTTTTTAAAGTATACTCACTCACTTATCGTCTATACCGCTTTATCCTATCTACAGGGTTGTGCGGAGGCCTGGAGCCTATCCCATGAGACTTAGGGCGCGAGACGGGTTACACCCTGGATGGGGTGCCAATCCTTCACAGGGCACACACACTTACACACACTGGCATGCGCATTCACTCACTATGGGAAATTTTGGAACATTAATTAACCTACTCTGCATGTTTTTTGGATTACGGGTGGAAACCGAGTACCTGGAGGAAACCCACCAAGCACAAGTATGTATGATGTAATCGACTAGGTTTCATAGTGGCTCAATGCTTAGCGCTGTCAACCTGCACTTTCAGGGCTGGGGATCTGGTCTGCTTCATGCTTCCAGCATGGAGTTTGCATGTGCTCCCTGTAATTTGTGGGATTCCTTTGAATACTCCAGTTTCTTGTAGATTACATGAGTTCATTTTGTGCAGCTCAGCTTTTTTTTTTTTCATCCCACAGTTTAGTTTGTTTTTATAACCAATTTAGTTGCTTCTATGTACCAGAATATACACAAACTACTAACCTAATTGAAAACCCCTGTGACCTACAGATGCTTTTACTAATGAATGTTGCATCTCCAAGTGCAGTACTCAGCATGCACAATTACTGTCCAGTACAACATGTGCAATACACCCACCAGTAAGAAACAACATGTTTAATATTCTACATGTGCAATTGCACTGCATATTAAGAACCGTGCGAAAAATGTAATATATTATAAGTGTGCATGTGAATGTGTTTTTTTTTTCATACTGTACACTGACTGGTCAAAAAAAAAAGTCACAGGGTTTAAATAAGGAAATACTTACGATCATTCGATTGGATAATGGATGATGAAGCAGTTAGCAAAAAAATTAATTCTATTCTATTCTATTCTATATGTATCTTTTTAAAACAAAGTATCTGTTCATTGTGAATAATGCATTTTTTTTTTCAGTTACATACCTGGCAGAAATGATGCCAAACCTAATCTAACTGGAAACATTGTAGTGTCACTGTGCCATGGTGTGTGCTCATTTGCATACCCATGAGCTCCCATGGCTGCCCATCAATGTGATGTTTAATGTCTTTGTTCACATAGAGCTTTTGTCAATAAAGAACATATGCACCATGTGTTGATAGAAGCCACATATATTCTACTATCATGTTGTTTTGTGTTTGTTATTGTTCACAATCGAGAACAATATGAAAAAAAAAAACAATTTTTGGACCAAGCCATGCCACTTTTGATGGCTATTTTAATTTAAAAACCTGTCTATGTGTGCTGTAAGTATTTGCTCTATTGGTTAAACTTCCACCTTGCTAATGCTTCAATATGAACATTCTATATGGTGCTTAAAAATAAAAGCTAGTATTGCCTCATTACCCCATAAATGCTATTCTGTAATGCAAAAACCTACTGTTGATTATTGTAACAAACACTCCATTTTTTGACAGAACACTCAACGATAGCACCATGTAAATCATGCAGGCTGCTGGAAGCGCACAGTATTAGCCTCAGCTTCGTCACTCTGAACCGGATCTTAACAGGATGAAGTTTGAAGTGTCACCCATGGCGGCTCAGCCATAATTGAATTTACTTGTATCTAATCTCCTTTCCTTCTGCCAACGCTTCTCTTAGGCTGCTCATTAAACGACCTGAGCTCGTATGCCATGTCACCAGCTCTTCTCTGCCCTATTCCTGCCTATGTGAGACTGGTCCTGTTTAAACACACCAGTCAAGGGAAGGAAATTTTCCATTTTCCCCAGTCACTACATACACTCTGATCTACGCCTCGACAACTTCGCCGCCGCTGAAACAGCTCTAACACTCGATTAGCCTCCTGATCTACTTGTTTTTCTTCTGCCATTGGCGAAATATACAAGGGAATGTAATGGAAGAATAAACCCTGGCTCCAGGAGAAAGTGTATCTAATTTCCTGTAAATGTAATGTTGTGTAAATGTATTCTTTTTTTTTTGTAAATCCTATAGAGTAGAATTTTTGCCATTTATAATAGTAAATTGTATTCTGTTACATTGCACTGTTTAAAATATGCTGCCTGGAGTTAAACAATGATTTTAGAAAGACGTTCTTGAGAGACAGAATGATAAGGAAGAAATATGAAAGTATGTCCTTTGTAACTGCCCTTCCTCTCTCTTTGCTTAATGTTTGTTTAAAATCAACAGTCTGTTCATGAACCTGTCCTGAGAGTGAATAGAGTCCATCAAGATAAGGCTCCACATTCCATCATAGGCGATTATGGCGCAGGACTTTCTCAGAGCCCTGGGTTACCGGCAAATAGAAAGTTCCTGAAAATCCGCCCGAGATCCATTTTCAACCTGATAAGCCAGATAAGTGCACACACAATTTCTGACCACACGCATCCAAATAAAAGAGTCACAGTGTCACGGCACATAAACAAACTCAAACGATTGTGAGAAAGGGGAAAACGGGCCACCTGTGCCTTTAAGCTAGTGCTAAATTCTTCATCATTTAATACACCCCAACAACAAAATGTTTTAAAGAAATGAACCTACACATGCATTTCAAAATTAACATCATGAGTAGATACAGTACTTTCCTTGATTCTTTGTCTCCATCATCTTCTAGCAGAGGCAAGAGATACACCTGCTTAATGTTTGATTAATGTTTGTCCCTGTACCCTTTGTGTTTGCTGAATGTGTCACTGATGCGGTGTGTCTGGAAGCTCTAAACACACTTCAGCTTCTAAATCCGGCAGGGAGCTTGGCTTTGTCTAAGAGTAGGATATCTGAATCAGTAATTTCAGATTGTCCCTGTCTCCCCTCCTGTCTGTTCTTACCTCAAAAAAGAAAAAAGAAAAAAAAAAATGAAAGAAAAGGAAGCAGTTTTATTCAACTTCGCTAAGTGTTCTCTGATTTGCGGAGAGGGTGGTTGGTGAAAAACACAGAAATCTCAGCCTTAGATGTAGCATTTTCTCACTAATTAAAATGATCTCAAGCCAAGCGCAGTCCTGATCACCCAGACAGCTGACGCATGAAGCCATATCTTTAAAAACCCATGCATCCATCAGGATGGAGGGTCCCTGGCTGCTGCCTTTCATTTCAACAGCCCACACTGCTTTGGCCTGTGGCTACACACACACACACACACACACACACACACACACACACACACACACAAACACCTGCACGGATGATCGGTGTAAAGCCCACCTCCGCAGAAACACAGCCTACGATCATGGACACGATGTAATTATCCGTTACATCAGCCAAGTGAGTCATAAACTGAACTGAAAATATAGATTTTCCTCTCATTGTGGTAAAACATGATGCTGGATGTCTTACATACCTTTTCCTCTGAATATCTTATCTGCAGTACCTCAGAATTTGTTTTGATAGCGTCTCAGAACCAAGCATGAAACTACCGGAGCCTAAGCATCTTGTTTTGTCACAGCTATAATTCTCGCAACATGTACAGCAAAAGAAATCTCGGGTCTAAAAATGAAAGCTAAAAAGAAAATTAGCATTCAAAGTCAGTCTGTACTGAACAAATTGATCATGGTTACCGGAGTACAGGCAATTCAACAAGAATGAAACTGCTCTAGTGGTCACATTCTGTGCTACAGATGTTAACCAATTACGTACTGCCGATGAACACCTGGCATTACACACTAACAGGAACTCATCTCTCATCCTTGCTAAGCCTCATTAGTTGGGACAGATACTGAGTTGATACATAATAGAACAGGAGACAGAAACGTTGCACGTTGGCTAAGAATATTTTGTCATTTTTATGAACAAACCTTAAAAGCTTAACATCTACTTTTATAGAAAGCCTTTGTAATTTAACATGAATCATTATACTCATTGCTGTTGTTCTTTATCATTTCAATGCAGCAATGTGGAAAACTTTTTATACAAAACCTTCTACGCCTCAAGTCTGAATCTTGACAAAACTAAAGCCAAAGGAGTCACGAGAGCAACATCGCCCATGAGCTCTGGATGGACTTGAACACTCTCTCCCCTGTCTTTCGCACTAACACTAACTAATTGTATTGTACTCTAGGTGCCTCTGAACTCATGTATGTTGAAGAGGGTAGATAGCGCTATATTTTACACCGCCATGTGATGCATCATGTGTCGCATAGGAAGCATGTGCTAGCATTCACCTCTTCAGGTTGGTAGCTGATAAAGGGAAGGTCAGTGGAACAATCCGAAGTCAGTAAAATGAAACTGTGCTAAATATTACAGCTTCCTTTGATTATTTACAAAGGAAGCTGTAAGTCTAACAAATGCTTTAATTCAGATAAATATTTTTTATTGTTTAAATGCCACCACTCATTTCTTTGTATTTTGCCTAAAGTCTTGAGTAATCATTCTATAGACTTCCAGAAAGACTATACTGTAATATTGTTATAATTATGGGAGCATGGTGGCATAGTGTTACCCATGGCGTCGCCAGTTACCCATGAATTGTTCAAACATAAACAAAAAACAAAACATTAGGCATGAAGCAGTGAGAAACAGGTGCAGATGGTAAGAGATGATCAGCTGTACTAGTGCACTGGTGATACTGAATGGTTGAAACAGATGAGAGGGGAAATGAGGTTGCTGTTGAGGTTGTTACATAACATCCGATTTTTTTTACATTGTATCTTCAGGCACTTTGCAGCCTGCCACAGTAAAGCATTTGTTCCGATTTCTTTTTGTCTGCCTAATTTAGTTGTATCCAATTCCCATCTGCCACTAGGGGGCTCCCAACCCTCGCCAACCTCACGGCGTAACACACTCAGAGGACAACGCAATCTGCTCCTTCCGCTTGCCTGAGCTGAGAGAGTTCGGCCAATCAGCTCTCTTCAGACCTCCGGCTGCAGGAGTTTACAGCATTGTTCCCATTTCTTTTATTGAATCTACATAATTTAATTTAATTTAGCATGAAGACATGAGGGGCGGCTCGCACAGTACTGTATGTTCAGTGCATGTTTGATGACACTAATCAGACGTTTGATGGATAGGATTGTAAGCTATAAATTTATAATAGTGATTGCTAGTTTGCTTTGCTAGCTGATATGCTAGAAATAAGGCTTGATGTATTGTCATGTTTTCAAAAGAGGAAAAGAAGTAGACGAACAATGCTCTTAGGTACAATTTCACGGTTGCCAGAGCCAACAGCATGTAGGTGAGCAAAATGGCCTTTTTCCGGGTTCACTTAGCATGAGAGGCTAAGAGGCAATTCTTGTTTTCATTGTGTGGTTACTGCTAAATGAATCTCCACATGTTTTTGTCAAAATGCACATGCATTCACTCTAGTCAGCTCCTAGTGCATTTTTACACCTCTGCAGAAGTTGAGAGAGAAAATGCATAGGTACTTGAGTGTAACTCGAGGGGGATTTAAGGCTAAGTGGATCAAATGAACACAGGACCTCCAAACTGCAAGCATTTGATAATCTGTTGAAAGAGTACCATGCTAGAATGTTAAAAGCCTTCTCTATGTTCTCAGCCTGTCTGTATTTAGAATGTTTTCACTTCATGCATATTTTATTGCTCATGAAACTGGAAGCTTGAGCACTAAAGGCATTCGTGTCTACAGACGACCACAGACAGTCATCTAATTATGGGTGTCCTGTTGTTTCGAGGTTGCAGATTTCCCCAGCTGATAAAGCAAGTTTAGGTGCAGAACAAAAGCTATGGACTAGGACATTGTGGACAGTGTGAAATTCATTTAGACAATGATGTACTCCAGGTATATGGAATACCTCAGAGATGAATTTGGTTGCAGTTTTTTTCATGCATAGTCACAGCTAGGATGAATGAGGGCAATATTTATAGTTTTACTGAGGGGACTCAGTGTCTCCACAGTGGGGCTGCAAGCTCAGTGGAAGTAGTGCAGAAGGCCAGTGAAATGGAGCATTAACCATTCTGGCACACACACATATAACCTGCAAACACTTGACAGATGCATGTACTGAGGTATTGGCTAGTTTTGTGTTGGAACAGAGACAAATCTAGGAATTATACACTGAGAAGAACTCTAAGCGCACACTCGTACACTTATTCACATATTACTATATAAGGCTTTTACTGTAGTACATATACAAATACAAAAACGTTTTTTTTCTCAGAATAGAGATATTTTACTACCAAGGAGGCAGTAATATAACTGTAATTCATTTATTATCTACTAAACATACAGTATGTTACTAAACAGTTAATAAACAGCCTAGGGATCTACAGTATCTAAACAACAGCCTCCTTTGAAAGAGTAAGAAAAAAACATGTCTAGAGAGATTTATACATATTTATAAAAAAAAAATTAATAGCCTACTAATCCTAAGAGCCAATGTCTGCACTTAAATCTTTTTTATAGAACAAATCATTTTATATCTTTACCCCTTTAATGATTAATCTTTAACTTTATTATATACAGTATGTAATGTACATTATATTATATGAATATATAATATATATTATACAAATCATATATTATATTGTATTATATTACATTATCTTATATTATATTTTAGATCTATAGGTCATGCACATGTTCAATTGTACATGTTCAATTGTACAAATCATATATTATATTATATTATATTATATTATATTATATTATATTATATTATATTATATTATATTATATTATATTAT
>JAOVVA010000052.1:1635038-1649034 GCA_028565275.1 Leiocassis micropogon | reverse complement strand
TTATATTATATTATATTATATTATATTATATTATATTATATTATATTATATTATATTATATTATATTATATTATATACGTACATTGAAAATTATTTCCATCAAACTTTCCATGATTATTTCTATTAAACACAGAGCATCTTTTTTACCGATCTGTCTTGTGTTACCTCAATTGAAGACATTATCTTATCCAGTTATTAACAATGATAATGTCTAGCTATTGGCATTATGTCTATGCGCCTACTTTTAGCTAGCTAGCTACAGTATATACCTGGATTTAACTTGACTCCCATAAGGCTTGAAGCTTCATCAATGTGATTATGGGTTTGCCATTTTGGAAGAGCTGATTCATTGTTTACTTGCTACAAGATTGTGGGAGAATAAAAAAAAAACGATTGCTGTTTTATTGCGGTTTTTAGTACTTGCCATGTTTAAAAGTGAAATGAAAAGAGAAGAGATTGTACAGTATCGTGACAAACTTCACAGAGATGCCAAGCAATGGCATATGGATAAAATTAGTCATATTGACAATGTGGATTCATATGAGCTCCCAAACAGAGTTGAGTAATGTTCTGCATATGCTTCCTCCTCTTACATTTCCAGACATTTTATCCCTTTTTTTTGTGAGCAAATTAAAATTTACTCGAAGCTCATATACAGTACACTGTGCAATTGAACATGTGCATTACCTATAGATCTAAAACAAAGCAAAATGTTAACTGTGTTTTTTTTTTTTTTTTTTTTTTTACAATCTATTCTGTAATGACATCATATTCTCAAACATTCTAGGCAAACTTTAAGCTTTTTTATTGCAACTAAGGTGGCATGGTGGTGTAGTGGTTAGCACTGTGACCTTGTACCTCCAAGGGTGAGGGTTCGAGTCCCGCCTTTGGGTCTGTGTGTGGAGTTTGCATGTTCTCTACATGCTTTTTTTCCATGGACTGGATAAGCTTTGCAGAGGATGAATGAAAGAGAGTGAGTACTGCCAGTGGCACCATTTTTTCTTATGATTTTGGTAAGTTGTCACGCCTCTAGGCTGTTGTTTGCAGGCCTTATGACTGGTTTTAAAAATGCATGCGGTAGAATAGAGTTTTACTGTGGTGTTGTACCAGCAATGAGCAAAAAACCTGAAACACTCGCTCTCTTTTGCTCAATCACTCATTTGCTGAGAAGTCATGTTAAAGGTAATATACCAACGTCTAAGACTAACCTACAATACATCCAGAGTATTGATCCCAGAAATGTAAAAAAAACCGAAAAAAACAGAGGAGTTTCAACCAAACATTCTACAATTAGGTAAATTTGGATGTTGTTCCTGAAAAGCAGTTTCACAACAGTCAGCATTTTGGATGATGTCAGAAAAACAAACATTGTTTTATGACCAGAGATATGATCTATTCTATTCTAGTTTGGTCATCTAATTGCCCCATTCACAGGAGACTTGGCGCACATACCACTGAGCCCTGCCAACTGTGCCAGGCTACAGTCCCCCACCTTGTTAACCAGCCGACTGCAAAATGTGCTCGTTATTGTGAATTATCAGGGATTAATACTGAGCCAGAACCCTATGATTAGAGCATCCCTTTCAGATTCATCAGCAAATGGGAGGGCAGGCAGTGCAGCCTTGACAGAGCCTCCCGTAACTGTTGAGCTTTCCATTTAAAGTGCAAATACTTGTCACCATGGCATTGTGTCCTTTAACTCATCTTGTCTAACCGAACTGTGCAGAACATGAAATTACATTTAAGAGGCTGCAAAACGCCCTGGCTTACCTTCGTGAATGTCATGAAGTGTTCGTTTTTTTATTTTTGGCTTATGGAGAGGTGTTGGCGGTTGTGGAAGCTACTGTATAAACCAAACTCTTACGCTGTTGTAGGCAGGGACATAGCCAGATTATTTACAAAGGATTGACCAGGTTAGAGCAAAAATACCTAGACAGGGCAAAAAAAATACAAAGACAAAGCAGCCAGTGTGGTTTTCTGTCCTTGTATTGACTTAAACTGCACATACTTAAACAACATTTGTTTATGTGTTTCATTAATATAACATTAGTGGGCTAATATAACAAATTCAATATCTAACAAAAGATAATAATAAGATTAAACAATCCAATGATTATAGTGGAGAATAGTTAACTTCTTCTACTACTACTACTATTAATAATATGCCCTGCGATGGATTGGCACCCTGTCCAGGGTGTACCCGCCTCGTGCCCTAAGCCTCCTGGGATAGGCTCCAGTTCCCTGTGACCCTGAATACAGAATAAAGCGATATACTGTAGACAATGAGTGAGTGAGAGTGATAATAATAATAATAATAATAATAATAATAATAATAATGTCTCAGCTTTTTGAGGTCAGTATTAGACAATTTCAGTAATGATTTATTTGACAAGCGCAAAGATCTGACAAGGTACATTTAAAAATAGACTCCTGTTATGCTTACTGTGAATAAATCTGATATTTGATAATCCTAATCCTTGCACATTAATGGTGTCTCGGGCATCAAGTTTAGAGGATATGCACACTAATTAGGATTAAAAAAAATATCTAAAGGTAATATCTAGCTTACTACTTTATTTTTTAACAAATCCATAAATTGACTAAAACATCGCAAATGGACAAGGAAAGTTCCTTGACATCTTTACATTAAGATAAGAAAGGTAAGGTATAAGCACGAGGCTTAGAGTGAGGAGATTAGTGGCTTCAACCGAGACAGGAAAAATTTCAGCCCTCGGATCATGATCGTATGCCCTATCCTTGATTTTACTTTGCTGGAAATGGACACGGGTGGCCAAGACGTGTGAAGGACACTGTGTGATAATTATTCACCTATGGTGCACATATAAAATATGGTATAGACCGTTGCACCTGTTAGGCCATGTGGAGGCCGAGGGACAAGGCAGCATCAAGGGCAAGCATCGTGCAGTGTGTGTGTGTGTGGGGAGGGAGAAAAACTTTAACGTTCTTTAATCTCTTGTGAATCAGTTTGCAGGTTGCGTTAGCACTACTCAGTTGTCTAGAATCATCCTGGAAGAAGATTCACCACTTCTTTGAATTATTTAACCGGATCTGTTTGCTTTGTGAGACATTGGGACGAGGCTGTAGGTTACGGAACTGTGTCCTGAATTCTGTGCATAGACACACTAAGGATGCATTTTTTTTTCATTAATATTACATTTGTAGCATTATATTTCTGTTATGTGATAAACTGTACTTTATTTAACATCCAGCATTCTAGACAACAAAGCATTCTATAAGAAAAGGATTTAATGCATATTGTGAAGCTTGAGACACAGCAGTTGACTTCTCCAGGCCTTGCTTACTGTAGCATCACTGAAATGTAATTTCTTATTTGTACTGTGATTATTTATTAGGTCTATGTGGTGACTTTGATGTTACCGTATCACATGGGGAGCTTGGAGCAAGTCAAGTGGATTTTTATGGTCATTCTAACTACAGTATATACAGCTGGTAAAATACCCAGTGAAATAAAGCAAAGTTCACTCAGGAGCAAGGTGCTTAATAAAACAACATAAAACTACACAAGACTACACCTAACTACAATGGATTACAGCATGTGCATGTGTGCGAGGGTGTAAACAGTGCAAGAGAATGCAATCAATAATTACATTATAAACAACTGGCACGGATAAGGACAGGGTAGAGCCAACCAGTACACAAAAAGATTATTTAAAGTGTGTGTGTGTGGTGTGTGTTGGTGTCAGTCCAGTCCAGATATTGAGACATCTGATGGCAGGAAACTGTGACCCAGTCTGGGTGTGTAGGCCTAAATGCTTCAATACCTTTTTCCAGATGGCAAAAGGGTAAAGAATGTGTGTGTGCGTGTTGGGGGGTGGTGGTTTGGGGGGTATACTGTATGTGGTCATCCACAGTGCTGGTGGCTTTTTGGATGCATCGTGTGGTGTAAATGTCTATGATAGCAGAGAGACCGTGATGATCATCTCAGGTTCTCATTAGGAGCTGCAGGCTCTTGTGATCCGAGGTGGTGCAGCTCCCTAACAAGGCGGTCGTACCGCTGCTCAGAATGATCTCGATAGACCCTTTGTAGAAAGTGCAGACGATGGGGGGAGGAAGATGAGTTTTTCTCAGCTTTTACAGAAAGTAGAGATGCTATAGGGGTTTCTTGGCTATGGCATTGGAGTTGATTAACCAGCTGAGGTGAAAACAAAAGGGATTTATTTGATGATGTTGACAATCTCCACAGAGGAGCTGGTGATTTTTGGAGAGTGTGGCCCTTCTGAAATCAACATGGTACCTGGTTGTCGGGAGGAGAGGTGGTTTTCCTCACCACTACAACATTCTGGGTTGTTCAGTACATCTGAGCAAGTTGTTCAGCACATCTGGAAGGGAATCAGCACTCTTACAGGCAGGCGAAGTTGCTGATAGCCTGGTTGCCCTGCCACTTGCTCCACTGGAAGTAGGCCGTGGATTCTCTGGGCATTTGCACACACATTGCCCTCCGATGGCCTGGGACAGGTTGACCCTAGCTCTTGACATCTATGACATACTTGATGATGTAAGCTAATCACTAATGCCGTGTTCTCCTCCAAACTGGTGATGTTGCCATTGCTTGCAGCCTCCCTAAACTCTGTCTTGGAGAATAGAGATGGCTCCTGATAGAAGTTTTCACCTCTCTCAGAACTGCTCTGGAGCACCTGACAAGTGGTCAGTATGCTGTAAATAGCCTTACAAAGATGTGGTTCGAGTAGGCGAGATGGGGGCGGGGCGGTGTGCGGTACACACTGGTATGTTGTATTGTTGTGTCTATGTTTTCCAGGAAAAATCCATTGTCTTTATGACAGACATTGTTTGTATAATCCTGCACACTAGACTGCAGCAGAAAATAACCTTCTGCATCAGAAAGAATCGTCTCGGCTGGTTTGTCTACTCTAATGTGAAGCTTTTATTTAATAAAAGAAGGATTTTGCAGGTTTAATGATAGCACATATCACAGACTATACTGCAGAGCAAACACTGGTCTTAACGGAGCACACGGGTTCTAGGAAACAAAAAAGTGAACAACGAACCCGTGCTAGCAATTTATAATAAGCGGTAATTTTTCTCCTGATTGAACCTGAACAAAAAAAATCCGTTCACTATGCAAGGGACGACAGAATCTGTTTTCCTCTGCAGATATTACAGCTACACTGACATTGATAACAGTTCAGTGGATATCAGAGGGCGAACCTATTTATCGAGATGTCTCTCTGTTGATGTCGCCACACATGTAGACCATTTGTTTAAAGGCTAATTGGGCAGAATGCTCCATTTTGTACGAGGCAATGAAATATTATTATTTTCCCCTCAGTCACCATGAATCGAAAAAGATGAATTTGTTTTTTCATCCACTGGGTCTGTTATCAACAGCAGAGGCGGCACTCATCGGGTCTGTGTGCGTGCATTATGGAGATTAGCGTGCAGCATTGCACATCATCCCCCGCATTTAGTAATGGATTGTTGTCATTACGGTGGAAGAGCACTATTGCGGGCTGCAGCTCTCGCAAGTACTTGAGCAGCCTCGGAGTCCTGCTGCTGCATTACTGAATTTTTCATTTGGCTAGATCCGTGATGGTGACAATGAACTGCAGATTTACAAGCACTATGAAAATGTGTATCTAAATAGGATTGCAGATGGGCTGTCTTCACAGTTCGGACTGTTGTAGAGCGGTCTGAACGTTCTGCTTTCTCGGAGGTTCGGATTGAAAAAGCGTTTTCACTGGAGCGTTCAGGAGGGTTTATTTATGGATCATCGGTTCGTACTTGTATTGTATTCAGAGCAGTGATGGAAGGAGAAGGGGGCCAACTGGGAACAAAGAGCAGTCCTAATTTGCTATCACCCCTTTCTTGTTCCCAAGAGTGCACTTACTGATGAGATAGCCCAAATTTCTCTTGGACTTAAAATGCCATCACGGACCTAAAAGGACAGAGTTTCAGGGGATTTACCCTGAGAATACCACTTGTAATGCCTTCCTTAAATTGCTGGTCAGAAATGTCAATTGAAGACAAAAGTGCTTTTCGGGTCCATCAAGATGGGCAGACTGCTTTGCTGTCCTTTTTATATATATTTGTTCTTGAATTCTTCTCTCTCTCTCTCTCTCTCTCTCTCTCTCTCTCTCTCTCTCTCACGCTCTCTCTTTCTCTCTCTCCCTCTATAAATGTGGGTGTGCTGCTGTGCTTTTTGCGGAAAGGGGGTGGAAAGCATGAGAGAAAGAATACAGTTGGCGCTTGATAGAGTCTAGGTCTGCAAGAGGGAGATAGAAATGGAGTGAATGAGAGAAAGATTGCAGGCAATGGAATGATAGCTAAAGCAAGGATGAAAGAACGCAAGAAAGAGAGAGAGAGAGAGAGGGAGAGAGAGGGAGGAAAAGAATGAGTGGGAGAGAACCCCATAAATCATGTGGTGGTGCAAATGCTGAATCAGGGACAAGAGGTAAGGTTGATTGTGCCTGGGAGAGACAATAAACCCCGTAATCATCCGTCTCTGCTGCACAAGCCTGGCAATTATCTGCCCAAAGCTGACCAGCGCCTTGCAAAGGGCAGAATCTATCTCACTTCTCTCTCCCACTACTTCTCGCTTTTTATTTGGTCTGCATAAACATGAAAAATATATTCATCACCAAGCAGAATCTAAGTTACGGACAAACTAACCACTGTCAAAAACGAAGACAAAGGACATCATGCAGGAGGCTTATTTGCACATTTTCAGCACAATTAAGCTGCATGCTGCATGAGAAACCCTGCCTGTTATGTACAAAATGCTAAAAAAACTGTGTGCAAGGCAAAACACATCCATGTATTTAAAGTAGTACAGCGTAAAGATGAAATAAAAAAAACTGGAAGATTAAATGAACTGAATTTAGTTAATTAGATCTGTGTGATTTGTCCAACTTCCAAAACTAGGTGAAAATAGTGCATTATGTGTTTCTTATGGGCGATATATCCTACTGTATGTTGCCATATAATTATTTTAAATTCTTATGGTGGTGAATATTTTCAGCTCAGAGGTTATCACCATCCTCACATGGATGAACATGGACTTTGCATGTTCTTTCCATGCTAAGTGGGAATCCTTAAGGAACTCTGGTTATAGCTACAGTACAGTCCAAAGACAGCTTGGTGTTTGACAGGCTGATTGCTGTTTCCAAATTGCCTAGAGTGTATGAGTCAGTTTGTGTGTCTGTGAGTTGCAGGAGGATGACCACTGGCCTGAACCCATAGGCCTCTGCAGCCAACCATCAGTTACAATGATGGTTTAAGATAGATGAATATCTTATCATCATCTATACCCCTTTATCTCGTATACAGGTCACGCACGGGAGGCCTATCTCAGGAGACTTGGACAGGCTGCCAATCCATCACAGGGCACACAATGCAAATCGGTATGTCTTTGGACTGTGTGAGGAAATCCACCAAGCATGGGAAAACATGCACACTCCATGCCCCACCCCCTCGAACCCTTGACCCTGGAGGTGCAAAGCAACAATGCTAACCACTAAGCCACTGTGCTGCCATAGATGTATTAAGACTAGTTTACCACCTTGGTGATGTAATTAGTAGGGAAGTTTGCCCATACAACAATTAAAAAAATTTAAACAAATACAAAGAAATCTTAGCCATAGGAACCACTGCTGACTGCAAGAAAATTTAAATACAGTTTAATTATTATTTTATATGCAATAAAGTTGGTTATTATGCATACAGCAGTTTTTTTTTTTTTTTTTTTACATTTATAATAAAACCCATTTGGAATCTGTTTGCATACCTGGCATATTAATGCTCTCCATAACATTTACTTATTCTGTCATAATAGTCTTTATTTAATAAGAACAAATTTATCTTGTCATTACTGAACGTGCATTTCCTATTAGTCCTGGGTTTTATGTCGGCTCTCTGGTTATTTCTACCACTTTACTGTACATCAGTCGCATTTTAAGTCACAATATCTCTCTCATGCGGAGCACATTCAGTACGCAGTCTGATTAGTCGCAGCTTTGAGGCATATTACGGTCATAACAGGTCAGGTTTTGTGCTCCTGCTGTACAGACACGGGACCCTAAGGATATTAAACTAAAATGGCCTGTTTTTGGAGAGCATCTAATGTCTAAATGTAGTTTTCCCATGATAGCTTACTCGCTGACCATGAGGCTGCTCTAGTTCTGATTAAAATAAGGCTTCAGCTTAAACACTCCTACGATTTCCTCTCAACACTGTCATCTTCATGCAGCGTTAGCTGTTGAACCAAGATGGCAGCTTCCTTTAATGTCTGTCAAATGGAAATTTCCTGTATGAGCCCTCAACCCTGACTGGAATTCGCTCTTATAAACACTTTGTGATGGACGTATAAAAACACAAATGTACCAATATGCAGTCTCTTATCATGCATATCCATCCTGAGCAAGCGGGTACATTTTTCAAGTGGGCAAGAAAGTGCTGGCTTAAAAGCTCTTTATATGAACCAAGCGGAAGAACCTAACCAAAGTGATGGCGTGATAATTAATCAACTCCATTGACAGAGTGGAAAGGGAAATGGACAAGAAACAGACTTTCTCTGCCATTCCAATTCCAGATAAATTGTCAATTTATGTTGAAAGATGAGGTAGGGAATATAAAAGGACACAATTCTTTTCTAAACTGCAACTTTGTAAAAAGGTTTACTCGAGTTCTTGGTAAAATAGGCATATGAAGTTAGTAATGTTATTTTTTAAATGAAGGCAGACAGGTTTCAAATGAAGGTACTCGAGGTGTAACACAATGCCACAGCCTGGATTTGTACTTCTTCAGTGCTCCGAATATTCATAGCTCTATCTGCATTTAAGCCAGAGGTGGGCGTGTCCTTCACTCTGTCTGCATGGTTTGCTAAATCCGCCAGTATATTATAGCCTTATATTATATGAGGTTATGAGGACTGTCAATTATGGCAGGATCGCTACCCTGAAATTGACAAATTTACAACCATAGCATTTGGCAGACGCCCTTAGCCAGAGTGACTTCCATTTTTATCTCATTATACATTTGATCAGTTGAGGATTAAGGGCCTTTCTTAAGCACCCAACAGTGGCAACTTGGTGGTGCTGGAGTTTGAACCCAGGACTTCCTGATTAGTAGTCCAAAGTCATAACCACTTCTTATTTGTAACAAGATTTGTATCTCTTTACAACACCTTATATATTCCATACAAATTATTTATCTATTATTTGGTACATCCCTAGAAGCTTCTGAAATAAGTGACAGCAGAAGAGACAGCCTTGTTTCTCCAATAATTAAAATACTCCAACTCTGAGTTTTACTTTAGTCCATCTTGCAGTGGTCAATAGATTTTTTTTTTAATATTCTGTGAGATCAAAAGATATAACAGAAGGTCAGGCACTGTAATTGTATAAAGAGGGAGCCCTCTTGGTGAGCATTGCAATGAGCAAATTTTGGCACCAGCGAGTCGTTTAAACCCCTTTAGTAGAATTTATAAATTGACTTCTTTTTTCAGTTCCAACAGTTGCATACTAAGAGTAATATTTGCCTTTTTAGTAAGAATCTATCTAATAGCATGCACAAACGTTTTGATCTCATGGTTTCAATTACTAATTTGTAACGATTCCCGGTTTAATTCATGACGTATAAAAAAAAAGGTTTGAATGTTTGCTTAGTGTCCATGCTTTTTCATACACATTTATTTGCTCACAGATTTGCCACAATGCTTCATCTCCTGATGCATCATAATAATGGCTTAAACTTTCTAATCGCTTAAACTTTTCAATCGCCCAACTCATTGCTAAGCATTCCCTCTTACCAAGAACTCTAATGTGCTGTATGTTATATGCAAACAAAAAGAGATCATGCCCTGTGATGGATTTGGCACCGCCTCCATGGTGTGTACCCTGCCTCGTGCCCCAAGTCTCCTGGGATAGGCTCCAGGCCCCCCGCGGCCCAGTATACAGGATACAGCAGGATAGATGATGAGTGAATGAGTGAAAAGATTATTTTTAACTGACACAAAGTTTTCAGAAGTCTCTCTCCATCACTTTTCACTATTTTTGCAACTGAATGGATCGTCAGAACATTTAAAGTGCAATCATTTTCAAAATTAAAGTTCTACTGGAAATATCATCGGTGCAAAGAGATCTGATGGAGCTTCAGTAAACAGCACACCTGCTTCATCAGTAAAGTCTGCTGTGCTGTAATTTAGCATGGAACGTTACAGGAGCCCAAATTAGTGCAGGTGGTGTGTGGGATCTTCTTGAGAAATCTCATAAAGTTATAAAAGTATTCCCTGCAGTTTTAATGCTCACAGTTCGAGTTCTATGCTCTACTGAATAGACTGAATATACACTGAATATTTGAGAAGCTCTGTCACTCACATCAGCCTAATCTCACCTAATCTATGAATTTCAAGCAATTGTTTCATATCAAATTATTTCATATCACTGAAATAAAGTTAAAGTTATAACCAAGTTAAATTAAATAAAAAAAGAAACCCAACTTAAAACCTTAAAAGTCTTCAACTTTTCCTGAGTATATGTGTGGAATGACAGGTTCAACTGAGTGCACACATTATATACACCAACACAGTGAGAAGTGCCGTATTTCACACCCACCAATTCAGACCAATTTGCATAAATCAAGTTGCATGAAATGTGTAAGGTTAGGATTAGGGCGGGGGCAGGACTTGTCTAAAGGCATCATACAAATGAAATTGAAATAAATCCAACCACATAAGCCTGACTTCTAGGAATATAAATCTCTCAAGCATTCAGGTTGATGCAAATGACTTAGCTATTGACAGTCCATAGAATCAGATAACGTTTCTAGGAACTGTCTCATTGCTTTTAGAGTCAAACAACTAAATACAGTATGTAGGAGCTTCTGTTTTCTGGCTTACACTTACATTTTTAGGGTGCTTTTAAATATAAAACATTTAGTCCATTTGATTCCTACGCTGGTGTATTTCCGCTTTGGTGAGTCTCATTTCGGCGAGTGATTACACGGTGATTGCACTTTTGGTTGTGCACCAAGACAACCAGTCTAAGAGTGTCAGAGCGAGGTGGTCTTGGGCTACTTCCAATCGATCTCTAGTGTGATTCATTTGCAGAGAGAAAACAATTCCACCTGGAATTGACCCACATACAGAAAGTGACACAAACACGCTGTGTATTTTGGGTTGAGGGTAAAATTGCGGTGAGCTGCAAAGCACAAACTAAGCCAAGGTGAGTTTATGGAGTGCTTGCAATGCAATGTTGTTCATGCTCAGGTGTGTGATTTGTGTGATCGCTACATTTGCTTGGTTTATTTCCCATGACTGTTTGTATTTCATATTCTGTATTTCTGACCAAAGACTGAATGAGTCCATCCGTCTGTCCATCCATCCAGGCTTTATTGTTTGTTTGCAAATGACCCAAATATTTCACTTTCATTCTGATTTGGACAGACTAACATGTGTAAGTGCACTCCATCCCTCTTTTAATATACATACATTTTGGCTGATTTATTAGTACTGAATATGAACCGAGGCGGCACGATGGTGTAGCGGTTAGCACTGTCACCTCCAGGGCCCGGGTTCGATTCCAGGTTCGATTCCAGTCTCTGTGTGCATGGAATTTGCATGTTCTCCACGTGCTTGGTGGGTTTCCTCCGGGTACTCCGGTTTCCTCCCACAGTCCAAAGATATGCAGGTTAGACTAATTGGTGTTCCCAAATTGCCTGTATTGTGTGATTGAGTGTGCGTGTATGTGTGTGTACCCTGCGATGGACTGGCACCCTGTCCAGGGTGTACCCCGCCTTGTGCCCTCCTGGGATTGGCTCCAGGCCCCGCGACCCTAAATACAGGATAAAGCGGTATAGAAGATGAGTGAGTGAGTGAGTGAATATGACCCTGACAAAAAGGTTGCCAGTGTTTGAATTAACGAAAACACTCTTATTATTTTATGGTACATATAATTTGTAGATCATAAACAGAATTTTATTACATTTTACTTACAGTGTTTTAGCTCATTATAACCAGATGTGTTGTATTGCCAGACTATATCAACTACTGGACCACTAGTGGGATACGCACATCAATTTTCCTGAATTTATTTTTTTATGCAGCTGCATTTGGAACTTTGATTCATTGGGTCTTTATATTTGTTAATTAATCGATTTCCTACAGTTTTGCAGCTGGTTCGCGAAGTAAATTTTAATTTTATCATTTTTTCTTTTAGATTACTGAAAACATACTGTGTGGATGCGTGTGTGTATAAATGGCTTGATATCATGTACAGCTCCTGTATCAATACTGGCATTGTGCCAACAGAAAAGCCATTAAAAACCCAATGCAGCACAAATCCACCAAGCTAATGCACACGAATCCTGTCATCTTGCAACCCATACAGATGTGCACTGTTTTTTGTGACATACAGGTACAGTCTTCTGCAGGACATATTCAGCAAAAGTGTTCCTCTTATGGTATACTGTATATCCTGTCATTTTTCTAGCTTATGTCTTTGTAGCCAAGCTTACAAGCTTATTAATGCAAAGCAAACAAAGTATATTGCACAGCTGATCATTTTTATGTATTTATCAAAATGTTACATTTCTCTGTGATTTAAAAAAAAAAGAAGAATTCCAAGCAGAAACAGGAAACAGATGTATTACTTTAAGGGAAAGCACAAGGGATGGGTGCAAAATCAATGCTTTAGAGCTGAAGGGAATAGTGGGAAGAAACAGGTAACAGCTGTGAAGTTTCACATATACAGTACTCTAATTAGGTGTTAAAATAAAACAATGTTTTTTCTTAAAGAGGTATATTTATTGTTTCCCAGTCTGTTTTAAATAAACCTTGAAGTGCATATAAGTACATTACAGTAGGTCTTTATCGTTATAATTTGTTCTGGTCTGCACACTGACCGTGAAGTGTGGCACCCAGAACATGAGTACAATGTAAGTAATCGCACCAAATTCCATAAGCTTTGTTGCGTGCAATAATGCATTCCAAAGTTCAGTTAATACTCATATAAAGCTTCGGCAGTCCCACTGAGCTAAATTGCATTGCTCTCTTTTAAAGTTATGGTTTGTTCAGTACGAAGTGTCTTTACACAGAAATAGCAATATGGTTATATTACCATATACAGAAGTTATAGACAGTAGCCATACAGTGAGTTCTGGTTAGCCATATGGCTAGTTCCGGGCTAGGAAATAAGTAAAATTTGTACTAAATACATCAGCTCAGAGGAACTGCAGAAGCTTCATATGAGTCTCAGCTGAACTTTAAAATGCTTTTTTTTTTTTTGCACAAATTATTTGTTTATTTGTGTTGTTTTCTCACATGTAGCTTGAATATCAAGCATGCTTTGTATATAATAAAGTTGCTAAATCTGGGATCCTGGAATATTAATTTGTTATATAATATTATATTATAAATTGTTATATTATACTGTATATTATATGATATTATTCACACACACACAAAAAAACTGTAACAGTGGCTACAAGTGGGATGCCTTTCTGGTATAATGACTTATACCACATATCTGTCAAATCCTTGTATCTGTCTGGTCAAAAGTTACTCAGATTATAATGTCATGCTCCATGCAAACTATAGAAAATGTAATAATAAACTGATAAAAAAAATACTTTACATGCAAGGAGATTTATGATTCCTGAATTCCTGAATGAATCCTGAGTGTCATTCTTTTCTAATGGTCTGCCAGTTTGCCCCCTAAGGGAGAGTCTTCAGGGCAGAGGACTTGTGTTCTCACAATTCTGTAACATGACATGATCCATTATTCTGTGTGTTGTATAACAAATGTTTTCAACTGTTATAGTGTAAGTGACAACAGGAACAGGCCTACAGATGACAATGTTTAGAGTATCTATAAATTGATTAGTCCTTTCACATCTACTACCTACCTTAAATCTTAACATACTGCCATAATCAATCATTCAAGAGTTCAAGCTGTTTTAAAATTCTGTCTCCTGTCAGCAGCAGTTGACATATTATATTACC
>JAOVVA010000052.1:1618656-1630548 GCA_028565275.1 Leiocassis micropogon | reverse complement strand
CAGGAACCATCATGGAGTTAGAAAGTGACCCCAAACTTTTGAACGGTAGTGTATATATATATATATATATATATATATTTTTTTTTTTTTTTTGAATGGGAGTTTGCCCAGGGTGTCATACACACTAGATCAGTTACTGCATAAATGTCATCATATGGAATCAAATCATAACTCTGTAAAGCTGCTTTGTGACAGTGTCTATTGTTAAAAGCGCTATACAGCTCAAATTGAATTCAATTCAATTGAACTCTGAAGCCATTTCAGGAGGACTTTAAAGACACTCTTAACCATGTAACCATTTTTATGCTGTTCATTCCTCATAACAAATACAAATATTTTATGTTACTTATTAAAAATGTGAGGCATGAATCAAATTAGGAATAAGACAATTTATGGTACATCACACTTGCTTTTAATGAGACCTGTTTAACATTCTTTTCTATAAACTGCACTGAGAGTTGACAGAATCATAGGAGATCACTGTATTTATTAAATAACTGTTAGATTACCCAAATTTAGCACAATTATACAGTTTAACATTGGTTTTTATGTTGAAAGCTGTTATTTGAGTATACACAAACAATTTTAGACCCCTACTTGGCTAAGCTTATGTGTAACTGTACCAATAAATGCCCATTGAGATAATTAGTCTAATGTGTTTATGAGAATCTTTCTATTGCAATTCACATCTATAGTATAAAAGGACTTATCTTACTCTGGTACTATAAAGGTAGATTTTGGAGAACACTTTATGTTCAACTACCTTTCATAAATGCCATCAAATGTGTTGACATAAATTGAATTTAAAATTCTGACAAGAGTCTAGATGACCCTTGACACTCTGGACTATAGTTGATCTACTAAACATCAAAAACCACAATCTAGACAATTGAATTCCTGAAAGAACCAGACTGGAAAACATTCAACATAAAAAATGATTTTCTATGTTATCAACAAATATATTTACATATATATTCCATATATATTTCCATTAAAAAGTCCTTAAATATTGTTAATCATAAGATGATGTAAACATGTCATCCAAAAGGACAGTGAGCTATGACATCGTTGCACAAACATTCACACCAGCATTACTACCTGTTTTTCCAAAAAAAAAAAAGAAGAGATACACAGTAATCATATCAAAGTGATGCTCGAAGCTCTTCTCAAGTTTTGCAGTTAAGGACTGCGTGAGTCATCTGTACTCTTCCTCACCTGTCCTGACAGATATTTCACAGCAGCAGTGGCGCATTTGCCATTGGGACTAAACCTAATCTTAACCCACAAACCCATGGCGAGGCAATGTCAAACCAGACATGACACATCTTAAACGACACGCCAAGGTGGTTACATCAGTTACACAGCTCTTGGAGAAGAGTAGTAAATGTTCAAGTGCCCTGAAATCACCAGAAGTGAGTGTTGCTTTTTAGGTGCGAAGGGATCTCGTGCTCCTTTATACTGTAGTCAACAGCTAAAAGGAGAAGAGAAGATGCTGTGGTGGCATCTTGCCATGTTTCAAACGAGCTGCATTTTACATTGGTGAGACATAAATTCACCAATGTAAATTCATTTCATGCTGATGCTTGTGTTCTATCTGTGGTACTGAGTAACTGTTATGAATTATTCAGGAACCACAATAAATCTCAAAGGAATGGTAAATGGTTATGAGAGTAAGGAACGGGGCGGCATGGTGGCTTAGTGGTTCGCGCTGTCGCCTTGCACCTCCAGGGTTCAGTCTCCTGGGATAGGCTCCGGGCCCCCCACGACACTATAAAGCAAGTCGGTAAGTGAGTGAGTGAGAGTAAGGAATGGACCACTGACACATCCTGAGTGTTTAAGTGTTAAACAGCAATCATAAAATCACTTGTAGTAAGCTTGTTTTTTAAATTTTTTTAATGAGTTAAAAAATGTTATATAATTCTCAGCCACATTTGAGCCAAACGGTAACAGTGTGCCAACGTGCTTTAATGCTAATGTGAACAGCTTCCCACGGTTGTTCTACAGTAGTGTGTTCCAAATGGTTATGGGAAACTCACTCTCTTTAACGGAGAACAGTGACACAAAAGCTGTGTTTTTCAACCCAAAGCACTCGAGTTTAATGAATTGCTTAATTTGAAGAAAGAATGATGGTGTTTTCCTTCATGGGCGAAGGATTGGTTAAACAGCATGCCATGGTTGAGCTACTACACAGACTGCAGTGTTGACACAGAAAGACAGCGCAGATGTTATGAAGACTGAGTTGTCTGTACTGCTCACTCTGCTGTCCAGAGAGATGGGAGAATTGCTGGCTGGGTCTCCCAAAGGCTAGGAAGAGTTCAAGACCTCTGAGTGATGAGGGAAACAAACATCATGCCCTACTGGCAGGTGCCTCCAGACAGAAGGCACACAGGACAGGAGGGTTTTGTCCCCCTGAATGCTAAGCGAAGGTGTAAGTGATATGCTTTCTTCTACATAATCCACATGCAGTCATGTAACGTATCTTGCAATTTTTTTTATATGTTAATATTCCCTGGATGATTTTATTTAAACTAAAATCAATATAACATAGGCCAGAGGTCTTTTGGATAAAAGCAATAATGTCATAACATGTTTATTTGCCTTTATCTTGTTTGACAAATACAATATTCCAAAATATTTCAGTTATCTTTTTCATAGTTTTTTTGGGGGAGATTTTTATTTGTAATAAATTATTGTAGACGACAGCTTCTTTGCCATTTTAACAGAAACTGCCTACTAGTCTTGAATATTCATAAGCAGAGGCACAATGGTCATTAATATTCATTACTTGATGCGTTGGTTACCAAATTCAGGCAGCATGAATTGCATTTTTTATTTATTTAATCGATTTATTTATTTAAAGTTTTGATAAAATAGTGTTTTAATATTCATGAATGAAAATACATTTTGCAGGTCAACACTATCAGATATCTTTTCTTTGAAATAAGTATTTTATTGCTGATCCAGATCTGAACAGAAATATGCTTTTTCATTATTAATATAATGCAAACCTGAGTTGAATCAGTTGCTTGCAATAGCGCTGACATTTTGCTGATGGCGTCCTGAGAAATGTAGTGCTCTCAGGATAAGGAGTTCGACAGCTGTTGGAGGATCACAGAAAATTCTCCTTTTTTTTTTTTCCGGAAAATGTGAGCAGTCACAGCGTCCAAGGTGTATAGAAGATTTGTGTAATGTAGTACAGTATTCGGTTATTTGTATACAGTTGCCATTGCATGGGAAAGTTAAACTACTATGTGATTTATTTTTTTTATCTGCAGCATGGTATTGTTGGTCAGAAATCATATTTATTTAGGCAGATGCTATTTGCACCCAGGTGTCCATAGGCAACAATGCTATTTGCACACAGAGTGGAACAGATTTACACCTGTGTATATAATAACCCTAACCTGAACCCTCACCTTAACAGTAATAATTTGGGACCAATTTGAATTAAACAAACATCAAGAAAGTTGCCTTTTGTGTTTAATTAAGCCTGTGTTTTACATTTGTATCACCATTTGGCATTGAGGCATTGAGCCATCTATCGTGCTTTTTTTTTTAATGTTTTATGTTTTATTTGTTTGGTTTATTTCTCATACCATACATAGTATGACATACAGTGAAATGTAAAAATAATAAAACAAAAAAAATAAATATATATATATATATATATATTCAAGTGTTTATATATACAGTATATACCGTTTGACCTAACCGTTTGAGCCCTAACCCAACCCAAACCCATAAATAGGTTTTTGAGTCAGTTTACAGCCACTGAGGCACGTAGACTTGAGGTCCAGTCATGATGTTTATTTTCTTCTGTTTGGGGAGGTGGGGCCATATAATAGCCGATAGCTGTCGAATAGAGTTACGATAGGAGTGGGGCAGAAGTTGGGCTATTAGGGGCATTTGAGCAGTTAAGCTGCAGTAAGAATTTTTATAAGTGTGAATTCAAAGGAAATTTGGCTGCAAACAACCACCTCAAACTATACTGACCATTCTGTTTTTTCTTTCTTCCTTTTATGCCTGCTTACCCTCAGTTCCTTCTGCCTCTGACCTCGATAATGCTTGTGTGGGGGAAAAAAAAATCCCCAAAACCTAGCAAAATTATTTCCCAGAAGAGTTACAAAGGCAGTAAGGACACTGAATTTGGAGTGGTGAGCTTAGTCAGGTCTCCACCTTCTTTCGGGCATGGAAGCCGAAAGATGGAAGCCGTAGGCAAGTGCCAAATTCATTCATTCAGTATTCAGTATTTCATGCATACGGACAATGCACAGGCCATACTTTTAAAATCAAACATTAAAATCAATACATTACCTATGCTCAACTAAGGTTCAGTCACGGTTATAAGAAGTTTAATAGTCCTAAATATGTTCATGCGTTAATGGAATACAATGGCAATTCCCATTTGCTTAATGATACAACGTCTGTGTCTTCACAACCCTGACCTGGGCAAAGCAGTTACCGAACATGAATGAATAAATGCACGGCAACATACGTATTTGGCATATAGCAGTGATGACTTTTTTCCCGGTGACGAGTTTATAAATGTATGTACTTATTATGTTGTTTTGCCAGAATTTCTTCCTCTACCCAGACCTTATCTAGCCTTTCCTCGCCTCCTTATTCATCCCACATACAGCACACTAACTTACAAGAAAAAGTTTGTGAGCGCTTTAGAATTGCATATAATTCTGAATTACTCATACTCATACACACTTTGTCTGAACCGATGACACACAAACAGCACTTTATCTTTTCAGTAATAACACTATTCATACATTGGGAGTCTATGTCTAAAAAGTATGGGCTCACAATTTGTAGGAAGGCTAATTGGAGTCAGGCACCATGCTATAAAAAGGCGCACAAAGTCTAGATACTGACAGAATCTGCTGTTCTTAAAAATTACATTTTCTTTTGAACCATGTGCCAAACAGAACACATTGTAGATGGTTTTTGCTGCATTGCTGCCTGGACAACTCAATCATTATGGGAAAAAAATAAACTATGTAACTGCTTTAAAGATAAGGATAATGTCAAGGGAGAGTAACCATGTTTTATCTGAAGAAGAATGAAAGTTGGGTGATGCAACAAGACACAATGAACTGGTTTAAAAAGAGGAACATATCTAATGAGCAAGTCAGAATTTGAGATGCTGTGGGATAAGTTCAAAAGCACTGCTCATGCAAGAAATCCTGGGGGAAAAAAATAATTAAACTGGACCCAGATAGGGTCAAAGCAAGTAAAAGTACATTTCCTCCTTATTATGGTGTAAAGAGCAGCTATACAGTATGTGGAGGAGGTTATTGTTGAAAAAATAAAAATGACTGGTTTTCAGGTGTGCATGTCAGCACATGTCACTGGGTATTGCTTTCCAACAGTCACTGTAACAAAGTTCCCTCTGTCCTAAACTTCAGATTTGTGGCTCAGTTGGAACCCACACTTCTTTTTTTGAAAGTGTACCTTTGGGACTTGCAACTTTACGGTAAAACATTATGAAACCACTGGATTATAACTGACATAACCATAAGTGAGCGTCAAGGGGTTTGGCTAAAAATGTTAATATGCTGGTATTACAGAATACATAATTGGTCAAAATAAATTTGTACTGTAGTTCTATCTTGTTCCACAGTAGTCCTCTTTGTGAGAGAAAAAAAGAAACTATGCTATAGCACTTACCTCTATCTGTATCGTAGAGGTACACAAACTTCTCCCACCTATAATAGGTCAGGAGACTAAGGACGGCCCCCTTTAGGGGCGGGCGCATCTGGATGACAAACTGGACGTCGGAGTCGATTGGATAACTGGGCGTGATGAAAGAAGTGTGGAGGGCACCACAGAAGGAGGTCAGCGTGTTCATGGACTTCTTGTCGTAGAATCCAAAGATGGCGTAGACTCCTCTGGAGAACTGAGAGCAGACTGCAATCCAGGGCAAGATGAGAGGAAGAGAGAAAATGACACACAGTGTTAGATAGCCATAAAAACAAGGACAAAATCATTTTCAAAATGTTTACAGAGCAACAATAAAACGTAAGTGAGGTTAGGAATGAATTGGAATATGGTCTACAAATAATATGCATTCATCTGATTCTGTACAGCAAAGTTCACTTATTACACGGATATGAGGGAGGAACTAATTGTGGCAGGAAAACCTAATCGGGAGACTTTTGCCCCACAGTAAAATTCATATGATTGCCTGATCTACGCTTTCTAATCCTTCCCAGACACTTGAAGCCAATGAATGCAATTATGTACATCTCTGTGAAACTGTATTCAATTTGACCCTCCAGTTTTTAATGGTTTGTTGACTACTTCGGTTCGTTGGAGTTATTTACCCCAAAGGAGTTTAGCAATTTGTTTTAAACTTCATAAATGTATTCATCCATACTTCCTAACCTATTAAAAAAAAAAAAACAGTGGCAACTTTAAAAGACCTGACACAAGCTGGCACAAAGTTCATAGAGAGACAGAAAGATGAACGTTTAGTTGAATTGCGAAAAAGAGAGAAAGAAAAGAAAAGCCGCGAGCCAGGCACCCAAACTGACCTCAATCTTGCACCCTTAGTTAGCTTATGTCACTCTACGGTGAATCTACGGTTTTGAGGCCATAGTGGCAGCTCTGCCGAGTTGGTGATGACTTGCTCAGGACCACCACACTGTTACTTCCACCTTTGAAGCTTTGCCTCTGACAGACTGCTGCATCCCTAGTGTGAGGTGAACACATACATGCTGATATATCACTTGGCTTTGTGTGTGCTAACAGTTCTACATTACTGACAGGCTGAGAGCACTGGGTATGCATGTGTGTGTGTGTGTGTGTGTGTGTGTGTGTGTGTGTGTGTGTGCGTGAGTGTGTGCAGCAGCTCAATCCTCGAGGCATTTCTGACAGTGCCTCAATGCTTTTACCTCAGTTTACTCATAATTGGGGCCAGCACTGGCATAGCCTCTTTCCCAAGAGGAGGATTGTCGACTGACTCCTTCCGTTCAGCTGTTCTGGACTTATTAGACTAGCCTTTGAACAAGTGCATGCTTCTTCGATAAATATGTCTCTGCTCGCCTAGTGCCATGCTGTTCTGATTGAAAGCCCATTTTTGTACTAGCTGGCCTTTCCCACTGACCATCTGGACACTTTCTTAAGCTTAAATGCTCTTGAGGGTTTAGCACTTCTCTTTTTTCAAATGCCTCCCAGTTCAGATTGGATGTGGGAATACTGCTTGATTATCAGTCTGGACACTGACTAGACATGGGTGTTTACTGTTTCCATTGAGAGAGGCCAAGTCAAACAATCTCTTTGCACTTCCTGTGTTTCGTCTGTGTAATTAGGAGGAGATTGATAGAAATGTCAGTTGAGAAAAATGGCTAGAGGCTTTTTACAAAGTCCAAGCCTTTGGCTCATTGTTTTTCAGGAGACATAATAAGTCACATTTTAGTAATGTCAGTTTACTCAGTGTTATCGTGTCATGGCTTCACGGTTAGTCATAGTGTTAAATCCGAGGGTCATTTTACAGATTAAAATGCATGACACATGTCCTTTCAGCCAGTGTCTCTTTCAGGTTTTAATGACAATGGGCCTCAATTATCAAGCTGGATATTAACAGATTTATCCATAAAGCATTTGTACAGGCATTTACACAAGTAATTTGGTATTTACAGTATTGTCAAATTTAAACTGCTTATTTTATTACCTATACAGTATTTAGAATTTCTAAGACGTTCTCACTCTAGTTCACTAGATCAGGAACCACTGAGAAAATTTTGTAAAAACCAGTCGTGCATTAAATAATGAATAATAAATAAAGGTAGGGAGGCAACACAAACCCAAAGTCAAATAAAACCAATTATTCAGTTATACCAAAAGAAATGGCACCATATAAATGTAGGAGGCCAGTCTGTCTGCACTTAGCCATCTGTCAGCTGACAGAAGATTGAACGCTTGCTTATTATATTATTTTTTAAACCTCATAAACCTAATAAACATCAACCGTTATATAATACAACTTGCAAAGAGTTACTTCATGTATACAGTATATTTGGATAATGATATCAAGTTTCAAAAACTTGTGAATTTACGTTACATACACATTTAACTAGAAATATGAAAAAACATGAGATAAATGTGAATTGATACGTTAACTAAAACCTACAGAGCCAGTCATACAACTAAGGATGCTGCTGTATAAAAGAAGGATAGGTCATATACTCCCTATAGACCATTTGCTTCCTGTGACTCATTCCACATTTGCTTTCTGCTTTTATAACATGGCATCGGGGAGGGCATGAAGTATCAGGTTCAGAGTTAACGAGACACTTTGCTACAAAGAAAAAAAACATATATAAAACAATTAAAATATAGTCGTTATGCTGTGTGATGTGATCGGTGTCCATAATCATCTAAGTGCAAAAAACACGTCAGTGCATTTAGTTCTAATTCATCTACTCTGTAATCTGGCTTCCGATTTTGGTCTTTTTGCATAAAAATAAGTATAGACTTGACTCAAAATGACTTTTATTAGCCTTTTATGGCAGTTTTGTGGGTGTCACCAAATGCTAATCAGCTGTGCGGTGCATGCGACTGGTAATTTACAGATGATTGGCATTCAGAACACGCGTGCTAGTATAAAGAGTTTCTTTTTTCTTTTGTAAATTTGACAGATTTTTTTTTTAAAGAATTTTTGACTGGCTTGCTACAATTACACACAACTTTCCTAAAAGAGTGATAAAGCACAATTTAGGAGATTTTATATAAAAGTCTTTTGGATTGGACTATCTATGGAGATGTTAAGGGCAGGGTAATTGAATTGTTACCACAGTCTCTCTCTCTCTTTTCTTTTTCTGGGCCCTGTCCAATTTCGTCCTATCTGTAATTTTCTGGAATTCTAAATGCCTGAAAAAAATAGGATATAAGGTAAAATAAGACATATGCTGTAGGAAATGTTTATTCAGTACAAAAACACTTCAGGAAGCCTCTTCATATTGTCTTGCACCAAAATCAAAATTGTATCAAGTATTGCCTGGGTATTTTATGGAAAGAATAAAACATGGAAAATGTTTAAAGGCACCTTCAGAAAAATGATGCTTTCAGGGGTTTATATAAGTTCCCCGCACAGGCCTAGCCTGCATATGTTAGGTTTATGTGACCTCCTGATGACTAAACATGGACACTTTTTATGGTGTGACAACCATGCATAGATCATGCTATCAAGATACTCTCTCTATTTTTTTTTTTTATATATATTGTTACTGATGCATTTCCCTCCTCTTATATATCAGCTACAATAAAGACATAACCAAATGATGTGGAAATGATAGGACATCAGATGTAGTCATGTCCCACAGGCAGACTTTCAACGTCAAGGAACGAAATCACAGGTCCATACACTGCAAGCATCTCTCGCCTGCACAATCATACATGGCCTGCCACAAAGGGAAGCGCACAGCTGGAAATGTCAGGGCTGATTACCTGGCTTTTTTTCTGTTTCTTATCTCTTTCCTTTCTTGCCCTTCTTCATGTGTCTCAGTTTCCTGTCACTCTGGTATTCCATCGTACATATATACATATATGTGTAGCGTGTACAACTGACTGACCTTTACAGACTTTAAAGACTTTATAGCACAGGATGGTGATGAGACCGTCAGCTGCAGTAAAAAATGTAAATATATTTTTTAAAACATTTTAAAAGAGCCTGTCCATCTTTGAATGACGATCGACCAGAGTCCACTGCAGTCATTCTAATGAACATGCTCTCAGGTAAGAATAGACTGTTTTTTTTGCAGAAAAATGCACAAGGTCATACTGCCTACTCGCAGGCAGTCCGATCGTGGTTCCAGCATCCTAACAAAATGTTCTACCTTGATGGTAGTTCTAATGAAAATGCTGGGATAAGTTCATTGAAGTAGTGCTTAAAAAAAAAAACATAAAGAAGAAGTCCCGGTTTGACTTGAACACCTTTGTGAATAAGTGCATACATAAATTTGGTGCACTGAAACAATGTCTGAGCAAAAGTCATAAATACTTCTATAGAAAGAGAGCAGCTGGCAAGACTATGGCATTTGTAAAGATGTAAAATGCTTCAAACCATATACTGCAAATGTCAGCAACAAATCTGACAATCCCCTGTTCAACACAGAGGATATGACCCTTTGAAAGACATCCAAGTCATGTTGTGAGAACATTCTGGGTAAAGTCAGCAGTCACTCATTATAGATTTCCTTTTGCACAATGGGATGAACTCATTATACTGTATGACACGGAGTGGCTCTGGGTGGAGATACATATGTGCTATAGGTCAAAAGAATAGAAATGATGTCATACAAATATTAATACTAAGTGTTTTTTATTGTTTTTATTTAATAATGCCTAACTGAAATGTCATGTCGTCCAGCATTACCGGTTTTAAGCTTTTAGCTTTATCATTAGGATGACTTAAGGAAAAAAAAAGGTTAATACAAAAAATATCTAGAGTATAAAATATCTATCTATCTATCTATCTATCTATCTATCTATCTATCTATCTATCTATCTATCTATCTATCTATCTATCTATCAACACAGAAAAAAAGCATCATGTACTTTACATTCAAATCCCTAAATAGAACAGACGTCGGTGTTATTGCTCAACTTGAAGATCAAACGAAGGTTATTAGCATTCTGCACTATTATATAACCGTTAGTTCTGCCGGAGCAGTCTGATTGGATGAGAGGCTTTGCATGACTGGAGATAATGAACAGTAACAGCACCGGTATGTTTAACTATATTTATCCGTCCATGTCCCAGGTGTTCTACAATAATTATTTACACTAACTGTCGGTCGCCAGCATGGTTAGGTCTGCATGATCCATCATACTGAGGAGAGAGCAACTACTTGGCAAAAAGGCACATTCAAAACCAATCAAAGAAGTGCTTTCAGCAAGAAAACACCTATTATAATGTTGCCATCTTTAAAAAAACAGTTTGATGCCCTAATAATTCTAAATCTTCTAAGTTGTCAGAATGCCATCTATATAACTATCTGTTTTTTTGTATTTTATGTCTACGTCTAAATAGCTCCTAACGCGAGGATGAATTGTTCTCTTACCCCTGATACACCCTACATATCACCCTACATCTGTCGCTAACTGTCAGTCATGGTAACATACATTTACATTTACATTTATGCATTTGGCAGACGCTCTTATCCAGAGCGACTTACATTTTTATCTCATTACACATCTGAGTACAGTAGTTGAGGGTTAAGGGCCTTGCTCAAGGGCCCAACAGTGGCAACTTGGTGGTTGTGGGGTTTGAACCATAGTGCAATGCCTTAACCACTGAGCTACCCCTGGCCCTGGCATACAGTACTGCCAGGCACAGAAGGATATTGTTAAAGGAGCAAAATAACTGATTACATAAAGAAACAAATCATAATCTGTTGATAAGAAATGACATTTGCCATACTGTTGTATAAAAACAATATCACACTCAAGGCTGTGCTGTATTGATAGATCTAGCACAGCTGTGGTGCCTTCGGGATCCAACAGTACATGGATCAGTACAGCTCTCTCTCTCGTGTGCTATTGCTTAATTATACTCACATGTTCCAGTTGTGCTTATTTAATACTATAGATATAGTTCATTCCAGTGTAGACGTTCTCACGAGATTTAAGTGTCATTGTTTAATATATAATATTCACTTTACATAATTTAATCTAGTACTTAGAAACATGTTTAAATCTATTTTAATACAAATAATGAAATCATACTTAAATGTGTTTATTTTTATATAAACTATATGTAATATATTGCATATCTGAACAACCACATATTTGATTTTAAAGTCTGTCTGTCTATCTATCTATCTATCTATCTATCTGTCTATCTATCTATCTATCTATCTATCTATCTATCTATCTATCTAT
>JAOVVA010000052.1:1600626-1611106 GCA_028565275.1 Leiocassis micropogon | reverse complement strand
TATCTATCTATCTATCTATCTATCTATCTATCTATCTATCTATCTATCTATCTATCTATCTATCTATCTATCTATTACACCTGATTACATTTGTGCATGGCATTGCATTACATAACCACAGTGGTGTTATTATTTGAAATGGTAATACCTGCTGACTAGTATGCATAACTGCATAGTTTGCCTTTCCTCAATGAAATGCTTCATCATGTACTGTAGCAGTTATTTAAAATCAGAAGATCTCCTTCTGTGTTACGTCTCTTGCAAACATGCCTTTCCAGTGTCTATAAGCTACTGCCGGAGAACAGCAGAGCTATGGATAGAGCTGAGCAACAGGCTAGGGGAGGGCATTTTCAAATAATATTAAACAGAATTGCTGAAACAGAAATGCATACAAATTTACTTGCATACTTCTTGACATAATGTTTAGACTTTGTTCACCACCTCTTATTTCGAGCTTCATGAGTAAGATTTACTGAATTTTAATCCTTTAATGGTAATTCTGTGAGTTAAATACATTTTAATATACAGTACCCACCCTGGTCATAAATCACACTTACTAAATCTTTAGACATTAAATATTGAATGCAGCGTAGTAGTCAATGCATGCTGCATGCTTAATTACTGATCTGGAGCGAGCTTTTTCAGGCATTTCTTGATAACTTGGACATGCACAGTTTTTTTTTTTTGCAAAAAAATACACATTTTGGCATGTACCAAAAAGCAATTGGCTTCACTCCAGCATGTGAACTTCTGCATATCACAACAGACTCCCCAGAGCATGAGCTGGAGAGAACAGAGAACCTTAGCAGAGCAAGACCTTAAGGGAATATTTAAGGAGGGCATTTTCAAATAGTCTATTCTCCTCTGAGTAGCCAAGCTGCAGTCTGAGAGAGGCCATTTTTAAAGGGAGTGCTGTGAGCCGTGGGTGGTGTGTTTTTTGGCTGGGTTCAGCACTATGTAGAATGAAACAATGGCAAGCTCAGAAATAACACCACTCAGTCTTCCCCCGCTCTCTCATGCTCTCGCCCTCCCTCACTCATTCTGCATTCGGAGAGCCGGATCGCTCACAGCACCCACGTACCCATCCATTGCACCCTCCTCCACAGCACCTCAGCTAACCTATTTGTGAGTGGATGGGTTTCAGCTGGCCTAAATGAAAAGCTTGTGAGTCTCATATGAATTGCTGCTGTCTGCGATGAATCAAGGAAGGTTATATTGCAAAAGCTTTATTACCTTTTGAAAAATTTCCATAAGTCATATGTGTATTCCATAATATTGATATGTGCAGATTCTGATATGCTCGATGGAAGATATTGTAAGATAGCTGATGGTACATCATGGTACTCATGGCAGCTCTGATCAAATGATATACCGAAATTCATAACTGCTGACAAAGGATTCCAGGTCAGAGAAACAACAGTGTTGTCTGATTATGGGATATGAAATTTCAAATGAACTGAGGGCTGTTTCTGGCATTTTCTGCTTATAACAACCAACTAGGGTATGGGTGGGAGAGTGTGGGTGCTTTAACCCTGAAGCCTGGGTTTTTTTTTTCTCCATTTTTTTTTCAAACACACTCCTCCTCTAAGCTTCTCTATCACACATTCTCACTATCACACATACACTCTCTTTTTTTTAAAGCACAAGAAATCCACTTTCCTGTTTCATCTTCCAGGAGCCCTCACCGAGAATGTATAATGTGGGAGGAGAGCGGGGGAGTGCTAGCCTACTTTATCACAGACTAAGGCATGCCAGCTCTTCATCACGATGCCTGTATATCTGAAGGCAGCTTGGCATTTTTTAGGTCTCATACTGCAGTTGGACTTGAGATGCTACTTCTGGGAATGGTCCTCGGAGCCAAAATGCAACTGAACGTGTCACAATTGTGAAGCTAGATGGTTGTCGGTGGGCATCTGGTCAGAGCCAAGGGGGGGCTGTTCCTGTCTTATTTGGTCACTGCCATGCATCATCAGCTGCCAGAGCTGCATGTGTGTAAATGCTTCAATGCAGTATTCTCAACAGGGAGCCTGTTAGGTTCGCTGTGACAACTCAATCTCGTTAAAATATCCAACAAGATTTTAGGAGTTAAGAAATCCAACAAGAAAGCACGATTTTTGCAATAATTCAGTTATGAGAAAAGTTATGCCCACTAAACCCAAGAAAATAAATTTGCAATACCATGACAGTGGACATCTGCAGTGGGCTGTCGGAAAGACAGCGGGTAGGAGTTTGCAAACAAGCTGACATGGTATGATAAAGAGACAGAGGGCTGTAGTTAAATGTGAATAGTCCATAGTACTGGAAGGACACACAATGTCCTCTAAGGGATGCTTTCTGGTTAATCTTCTTGTGGCTACCAGGGGGAATGCAAAGCAATAAAAGGCAGAAGGATATCTGCAGCTAAACCTTAAACAATTGACTCTATGTGGAACATTTGCTTCCTTTTCAAATATTAGAGAAATATAATTTCAACCTAAATCTTGCAAGCCACAGAAGTCAAGGCAAGGGCACAGAGACAAGCCACTAAGCTATAAAAACGCAATAAAATCTTAAGCAGAACATTTCCAGCAGATCCCTGTTGTTTTTCTTTTTTTACTTCTTTGTACTTTTTTTTTTTACTTTATCTTCTATATTATACATCCAAAAAAACACTCATTGCAAAGAAGCAGTCATCCTTAAACAAAAATCTCTGGCTATTCCCTTTTTTTTTTGCAAGCTGCTTACCAATCCGGCATAAAACTAAAGTAATGAGAGAGAAAAACTGACGATAGAAATCCACCTGATGAGAACATTTTTAAAATATTTTGAAACATGTGAGCTGTCGGGTGTCTACACCCACTTGGACCTCCCCAAAGAATCCACCCACAGCTGTTCATGCTCGTGTGTGAGCTGTCACAGACGACTGCTCAAAGCACTTCTAGAGGAACTGCATGAGAGCCCGCAGGAGAGAGAGCCGACAGCATGCTACCTGCGCCAGTGTTCACATCAACATGTCCAGTAACAGACGCGTGAAACAATATGTGCGTCCACCGAAGTCCAGGGGACTGGAGCAGCTAGAACGATCCACAGATCTATTTAATGGTGTGGAGGGAAAAAAATCAATTAGATGTCGAAAGAAACAAAACACAGAGCTGATATATAGGCTGTAGAAAAAAAATACAGTCAATAATAAGCAGCAAGACTGATAATGCAGAATTTCACTGTGAGCTCATGAAAAATACATCTTGTTTCCTTGAGTATCATGTTTTGGTGGTGGATCTTGATCAATTGTTCTGTTCTATCTGAAATTCAGTGATCAATAAGAAATTATGATATCTACTCGGACAAAACTACTTCATCACACTGGGCTTTGCTACTTTCAGTTATTTCAGCTTGCACTATTGTGGTTACTTCAAACCACATAAATAAATAGAATCTTCTTTCACTTTGTGCTTTGCTTACTTAAACACTTAAACACTATGAACCATAACTAAACAAATCAGAAAACAAGTATTTATGTCTTGTACTGTGCCTTTTGTTATCTTATTATTACGTTGCCTGGAAACAATTTGATGGTGTATTGTTGAGGATACAAATGTGATGTTTGTACATTACAAACTTTGTTATAAGATAATTATCAAATAGTTACTTATGCCTATATTATGCCCTTATAGCTACTTACTGTATAATGTAGATGACTGCATCCGAGGTAAAGGTGCATTGGTTTGCTGTGTATGAAAGCTGAAAGCTTAAAATAAAAATAAATCTGCATGACCAGCTTGGTTGTTTATGCGGTTATCGAATCAGACAATCATGTAACAGTAACGAGAGGCATAAAATAATGCAGATACGGGTCAAGTGCTTGAGTTATGTTCACATCAAACATTAGAATAGAAAAAAACATGTCTCGTGATATTGAACACGGAATGGATGTTAGTGAAACTAGTGATTAGTGATTTGGCTGGTTTGATATTTTCATAAAAGACTGATCTTAAACTTTTAATGAAAACAACATGTTAATGTTAAAATAAAGAATTTTTGTAGCGAAATGGACAATACCCAATAAGAGGCAGTTCTGCAGGAAGAAAGGTATTGTTGACTAGAGACATCAGAGGACAACATATAGGCTTATATGAGCTGACATATCGTCTACAGTAGCCCTTTACATCCAGAAAAGCACCTTAGTACACTTGATATGGATGGGCTACAACAACAAAAGACCCAACTAGAAAACACTAGTCTTGTCTGCTTTTTTCTCCATTCTCCATGTTTTCACTCTAGAGTCTGTTAATTTCAGGGGATCCACAATAAAATTCCGTGTGCTCTTGCGTCGTTCTCACAATAGGACTTGAATCTATACAAAGATTAGGAACCTTTAAAGGAATGTGTTAAGCAGGTAGAAGGTAAATGAGTACTCTTACTTTGTTACTGTACTTAAGGACGGTTTGTAAATATCTGTACTTTGCATGAGTAGTGATTTTATACTGTAGTAGTCGTAGTAGTAGTAGTAGTTATACTAATAATACTATAAACTAATATCTGTATTTTCTACTTCGCTACATTTCTGCGTGTCATCTGCGTTACATAACCAGGGGGATGTACTGTGGGATGTATAATATTTGAAGCCACCTGCTGACTATAATTTGCCTTCCCTTCTTGAAATGCTTAATCACGTAGCAGGTGTTTGCAATTAGAGTCGAAGACAGCTACTGTACAGACAGTGACAAAGCAGCTTGTGTGTGTGTGTGTGAGAGAGCGAGAGAGAGAGAGAGAGAGACAGAGAGAGAGAGACTCTTTACTATGACTTAAAGGCTACTGTGAGCTAATACAAGCTCAATACACTTGAAGTAAATTTGAAGGGAAGTACATTCGCTCAAGGAGAATTTTTAAATGGAGGACTTCTATGCTTACTTAAGTAATATTTTAGCTAGGGTATGTCGATTCTTGGGATTTATTACCCAAGTAACAGATTTGTGTACTTTGCCCTCTTCTATTGTTAATATCCTGGCACTATAGCTCTTTTGTAGGCTTTATTTCTTTATATCCCAGCGACAACAACACTTCTCAACAGATTGACCATAAACAATGGAGTGAGCCTTTTGCAGTAGAAAAGGTTACAGAAAACAATACCAGACTGTTAAATGCACAACAAGACTGCTCTGACCTTGCGAAGGACAATGAAGGCACTAGACGGAGCCAAATAACATTCTAGGGGAGGCATAGCAGAGATAAAACAAGAGTGCATTCCAGAAAATCTTCGAATTAAGATGTAAACCACAATATGGAATGGGCAAGGTTCACAGCTTGTCTGGCCTTGGGTTGATTGAGACCAGGAGGAAAGTGTGAAGGCTTTGTGGATAGGACTTGGAAAATAAAAACGAAAACGAAAAGAAGTGGAAGATACTCGTAAAATGAGTAACCTTTACACATATACTTCCTCTCCAAGCAGTTTTTTTTTCTACATAACTCTTTGTCCAGTGTTCAAGTGTAAATAAAGGCAAGTTGATAACCTCTTCCCTAGATGCTCCTCCTAACTGATGACTAGATGTCAGTAATGAGCCACTTTCATTTGTTCGATAGAACACTCTGTTCTTGCACCACTAGATCTATGTGTGTTGCAAGCTAAACAACTTTATAAGGATTTATACAGGTGCTTGGGGCCCTTATTGTAATGTTTAGGGATTATTTTTCTCTCAATGTGATCGTACCGATAGCATCTTCAAAACGACCGAAGACTCCAGTCATTTTATGACTTACGATGGTGGCCTGTGATTTAAAGCGTACATGCTAGAAAGCAGAAAGCACACTGTTGCAGAAAGCGAAGGAACAGACTGCAAATATGCATCATTGAAAAACTTTAAAAGCATCTTGTCTTGTCTCAAAATGCCCAGTGCTGTCACTTGAGCTGGATGAAGAGGAAAAGGCTGCTCTTCAAAATGCAGCACTGGAGACAGTTTTGAAAGCTGTTGTTTCATCAGACAACATCTGTGGGATTGTCATCGCGAAGCAAACCGGGTCTTTGATGGCAGACTGTCTTTTAAGTGCTTATAGTAATTGCCTTGAAATTCGGTTTAATAATTAGTATTTATATCAGTTTTCTGAAGGAGTATGTTGTTTGTTCTACAACCTATTTCATTTCTCAATAGGCCGTCCTACACCGCTTTGGATTCCAAAAAGTTTAATGAAAAGATTTCACAGGGCAGATTTTTCAATCAGCAATTTAACAAAGTCTTGAGTGGGGAGAATGGCATATGTTCTCTATCCTTTACAATCACATAGACGCTAGGTAATCATGGGTGTCCATGAGCTCATGCATGTACGTAGAAGGGGTAAGAGAGCTCTTTCCTTCCAAGTGTGCAATGCTGGTCAAGTGATGCACCATGAGAAGCACCTTGAAAATTGTGGACGGTGATTTCACATATCTTAAAAGGAAGCATATCTCATGTGATAGGGAGAGATAGTGAGATAGAAATTGACCAATTTTAGGGACATAAAAAGCCGGTTCTTGGGTCAAAAGTACGATTAGTGCAATTAGTACACTTTTGACAGGTTTAATATTGGGCTCAACTTACTGTCTGTCCGCAGTTACCCATGCTTTCCCAGTGCTTTTTTACTGTGAGTTTCCTACAGGTTCTCTGGCTTCTACTCAACTTCCAAAATATGCCAGTATGTGGACTGGCAAAGATAAACTGCCCTGGGCACGAGACAGAAACGCACCCTAAATGGGACACCAGTCCATCACATACTCGTTTACCCATGGGGCAATTTAGTGAAGGAAATCATCTTACCTCTAACTTTTTGCAGGTGGAAGAAAAACGAAGGAAGACAGAGGAAAACCACTTTAACCTGCAAAACTCAACACATTTAGTAACTTATCTCAGGCTTAAACCAGTGAATTTCAAGTTGTGAAGCTGCACCACTGGATGATGATGATGATGATGATGATGATAATGATCACCCTGAACATTTCCATTTGGTGCAACCACATGGTATTAGAATATGATTATCATTATTTTATTACTCTTCTTGATGCCACTGTGTGACCATTTAATGATTCAAGTTTGGTGATATTTTACGTGTTTTATGTCATTTTTGTATAAAAATGAATACTCCATTTGGGATGCAAACAAAGCTGCTGCTAAATTATTAATCATGCTGTTGCTTCCTTTTATGTGTTTTTTTTTCCTTTCAGTTTCTTTCCAAGTACCACACTGCTCTTCACGTTTATGCATAAGCCTATTACCCCTACCCTTGAATGCTCTTGCATTTGGAAAAATATGTGCATATTAAATATACTTGTGTCTGTACCATTCAAGCCCCTCCTTCATTGACACCACTTAGAGAAGGTTATCTAGAGGTCCTTTCTCTCATTTTCGAATGGCTCTGATTTAATCACGAATATGTATTACTTAATAAAGCCACCACACAAACAGATTACGGCTGATTACTGTTAAATGCTAACAAGGTAGAACACTTGGTAATACTTACCAATAACCTTTTTATTTGGAGTAATTGGATGTGACAGATTCATATCAGTGAGTTAGCAACTGATATAACATCTTATTTTTTCACTGAATATAGTTTCAAGAGAAATTAAATAATTTGCAATTTACAGACACCCTCTGTGGACATCTGTGGAGACCTTGCAGGAATTTACACCAGCGCTTAAATGAAAATTCTATTCATTTAACATGATGCATGCGAACATTTTGTTAGACTAGACTTATTGATTGCTTTAGACTCTAGAAAATATCCATTGTCATTAATGTGTGGTTGTAGGATAAAAAAGATCGCTCAATTGTTTGAATGATTAGTATTTGGGAATTTGACTTTCTGCTATCCTAAAAAAGCTTGTAAGGTTTTACGTTCGTCTGCAGCAAAACTGGCCTGCCCTCATTTTTTAAAGGAGCGTGTCCTGCTTTTGGGTTGCTCAAATAGTGCAAATGTATTATTAGCAGCTTCTGTTGTGTACAGTATTAAAACATTGGTTCGGTTTGCTTTTACATGGCAAATCAAGTCAAAGTATATTTTCTGCTTTCTGGCATCTTGGCCTAACACGTAAATTGCTCTCAGCAGAAACATTAACATGAAAAATGCAATAAATAAATAAATATATATATAAAACAACCTTCAAACTGTGTTTCAAAGCAACCCATGCATCAAGGCCACATACTGTAGGAGTGTGGCAGCAGGAGTGTTACATCAGTATGTGTGTATGTGTGAGTGTGGGCAGGGAAAGGGAAGGGGGATGCTAATATTGTGGTGTTTTGTGTATATTCTCCCAGCATCTGCAGCTTTAGAGCAGCTGAGCCGTGACATGACCCAATAACCACTGTTTGCCCTCAAGACATTCCTCTCTCTGCCTCTTTGAGAGACATCAAGCATCCAAAATCAAAACTCTACCCTTTTTTTCATGAGGCAAATCAATAAAATCAATGCATTCTGATTACTTCTGTTGTACCGTTCACCCTTCCTTCAGTAACCTTAAGGTGAAACGCCTGTTATTTAGTTGCACATGTGGTACTGACTAAGGCAAAATCCTAAAGTGGTCTGATATTCTACAGCATCCTTGATTTAACCCAAAACATCAACGTGGCTGTCTATTAGAATAATAAGCTCAATAAATGTACTTGGACTATATTTATTAAAGGTATTTTAAGGAAACAGCATTCTTGGTTAGTTCATTTACACTCGTGGGGAACCAAACTGTACCTTTTCTTGTCACTTTAGTGGTGCATTCAAGTGTATTTCTTTTTCACCTTTATTATTCATCTTTGACATAGAAAGACTCCATAACCAATACTCCAGTCTTTCCACCCAAACACCCACTATCATGGTCATGGTCTCCTGACTAGCGAATACAATTACCAAGATGTACCAAGACTGGATTCCACTGATGAAAGTTCATGTAAACTGGGAGTGGACATGGCAAAAAACAGATATATATATATAATGATACCTAAAATATTCCCTAAGAAACATTAAAAAGTGTGTTTTGAGCTCTATACAGTAATTTCTGACAGTCAACCAAACATGTTTCTGATGCACCACTCTGGACCCTCTGCAATATTTTCATGGTTCACACGTATACATTTCTAATACATTCAGGTATTTGGCAGACGCTCTCATCCAGATCGACTTACATTTTTATCTCATTATACATCTGAGCAGTTAAGGGCCCAACAGTGGTAGCATGGTGGTGGTGGGGTTTGAACCTGGGACATTTTACTGCAATTCCCTTGACCATTGAGCTACCCCTGACCCTTAGCAGCTGTTCAGCTGGTATACAAGCTAGTAGCCAAATTTATACAACTTTAATGTTTTCCACAAAAGGTCTGGGGTGTGCTGTGGTGTCTGGCACTGAGATATTAGCAACAAATCCTTTGGGTTACTGAATAGGGCCTCTGTGGATTGCACTTGTTTCAGACCCATCCCATACTCAATCGATCAATGGGATCTAAGAAATTTGGAAGCCGAGTTGGTGGCCTTGGGCTCCTTCCTTGGTTAACCCCATACATAACAAGCTGTGTTGCACCCTTGTGTGTACCTCTCTATTGTGGCTAATATTTACTTTTTTCGGTGATTTGTGCTGAATTGGTTTTCTTTGGTCCCCTCAGGCAATGGGCCTGTGGTGCCCATTACACTGTTACCAGTTTACTGGTATATAATTGATAATCAATATGTCAATGATATGTGCTGTTAATGTTATGGCTGATACTGTATACAGTGGAACCTTGGATTACGAGCATAATTCGTTCTGGAAGCGGACATATTTTAAAACACTCATAAATCACATCGGTAATTACACTCACGTGAGTGCATACTAACGGAATCATGGCTATAAAGTAAAAATAAAAAAAAATTAACCTGCACTTTACCTTTAAAAAGAATCACGACAGAGCAGTGTTTCCATTAGAGAGAGAGAGAGAAAGAGAGAGTGTGTGTGTGTGTGTGTGTGTGTGTGTAAAAGTGAGGGAAGGAGGGGAGGAGGGGTGTGTGCGGGAAGGCGAGAGGGGATGTGTGTGCGTGTGTGTGAAGGGGCACGGTGTCCAATGACAAAGTGCAGCCTGATACAGAGCAAGAGAGAGAAAATGGATCTTTAACCTCTTTCACAAGACTTTCTTTTGCTTTACACACGCGCACACACGTGTGTGTTATAATAAACAGTACATGCGCGCTGCACACACACGCATAAAAACACAAAATAAAATATGTTTAACGCACACAAACGTGGTCACAGTGTTATAGTAAACAGTACACGCGTGCACAGATGTTGATTACACCAGTAAGAGACGAGCATTAAGACCCAGCAGGGGAGTTGATTACGCACAATTCCGCAGCGCAAGAGAGAGAAACATTGGCTCAGTTGTGATCACTTGACGCTCGGCATCAAAGCAAGAAGCGCATGCATGATATATGATACTCGGTACTCATAAACCAAGACTTGTTCGTTTTCCAAGTAAAAATTTATAAAAAAATCTTTGCTCGTCTTGCGGAACAC
>JAOVVA010000052.1:1577477-1595535 GCA_028565275.1 Leiocassis micropogon | reverse complement strand
ACCTGATCGCATGCTATCATGCAGGTAAACAAATCATTATTTAAAAAGCTGACAGACAAATCCAAATCGTAAGACAAACTGAGTAATGAAAAAAAAGAAGGAAAAAAACATCAATGGTCAGGAGGTTGGCAAACGCTGCACAGAAAGAGCAAAATAAGGATCAAAAACCAGTAGAACCAGAAACAAGATCAAAACCAGGTTGTCAAAATAACAAAATGCAAAGACGTCTTAACAAGTGCCAACAAGTACACAGGAACATGGACAATTTTAGATCATTTCTAAATTAAAATTTAGCAGCCCTAAAAACAATAAGAATAATATTGCGTGACAATAATGGCGTGACATTATACAGTATACCCGGACACTGTCTGAACTCCCTTGAGGTGCAATACGACAGTGCTAACCACTAAGCTGCCTATATACTGTATGATGGTTATTGAAGTCTTTAAATAGTGACAGGTGTTTACCCCTAGATACATTCTTATATGTGATACTAATAAGAACGGCGAATAAGAGATTTGTTATTAACACCTTGATTTACCAGTGATCACATTACCACATACAGTAGCTACTGTATATATCTGAAACTACAGTATATAGCGAAATATCAGTGTGTGAAACAGTATGCACTGATATACAGTATAACATATTCTATTTTAGTAGTATAAGAAGCCACACAGAATTTTAAAAATCAATCAGTTTTTACAAATAAAAGTGGTCTGTTATGTTTGAACAAACATGTGTTCTTTTAGCCAAAGAACCCTTTACCAGAATCAAAGTTAAATTGAAATATTTTTTAAATATAAGCTTATGGCAAATTTCTAACCAAGGGGATCTAGCAGAGCTTTGCATAGTAATTTGATATGTAGTGATTCAGTATATTGATTTAATTTGAGAGCAAGCAATTTTACAAGCAGTGGAGGGACAATTTTGCTCATGATCCAATCTAGTAGATGGATCTTCATGCATTGAATTCATGTGTAATTATGAGATGAAGGAGTTGCCCACGGTTAATCTCAAATCTCTCCAGTTTCATACTTAAGACACTTTTTGAAAAAGTGAGAGGATAAGTCATTGGAAATAGTATTAGATGGCAGGAAATTGCCTGAAGGGAGAAAACTGCTGAAGTCAACAACATTTCAAGGTACATTTCAAAGCTTTCAGCAAGTTCAAATGCACTGCCTTTCATGGAATGGTCTTAAATTAGACATTTTGAGAATAATGGGTAAAATATTAAGGGACTTATTAAATTTTTTCATGCAGGCGCAAGCATAAGTTAGTGTTGTAATGCTAATGCATCGCTTATTTACTTACTATGCTCAGGGCAAAGAATAAGTACGGTGCTGATGTTGGGAAATTTCAGGTATTTTTATACAGACCTGATCTAAAATTGAATTTACATATTTTACTTCTTTTACAGCTTTCACATTTAAAGAACACAAGAACATGCAATTTCCCTGCCTGCAAGTGGAATGAAGAAACTCTGACCCAGTTGTTGAAACCTGGTTCTGTAGATGTTCATAATTAATGACAACCCATCTCAGATGCATAAATAAGATTCTACCCAAATACTAAATTACAGCTGAATACAAATGACTTAAATATTTGAAAATGGCAACATAGTCATTGTCCACTTAATAGAAACGTGCGCACTTGAACATGCAACCAGTTATCTAATCAAACTTTTATGAAATAGCAGCACAATGAAAAAATATAACATATGTACTGTATATAACATACTGTACGTACACTGATCAGCCATGACAACCTGCCTAATATTGAATAGGTCCTGCTTGAGTAGCCACCAAAATAACTCGGGGATGCAAGGACTTGACTTCTGAAGGTATGCCATAGAATCTGGCACAAAGCCATCCAGCCATGTAAAAGAAAACATGATCAGACCATACAAACTTCTAAACTTCTTTTGTTGCTCTGTCCAGATCTAGCTCACTGTTGATACTTTTGGCAGTGGACAAGGTTAAGCATGGGCACCCTGACTAAAAGTTCAATGTTTTTTGTGGCCTTTCCAGCCACCAGACCTGAATCCAATCGCATACTTTTGGGGTGTAGCAGAAAAGTTGATATGCATCATAAAAATACTGTATACTCAACAAACTGCAATGCACTTTGTATTCTGAAACCATATATTTTTTAGTAGCTATTCTGTTGGATACTCCATGGACCAGTATTTGATCACCATATACATCAATGAGCCTTGGCCCCCATAACCCTGTCGCATTTCCACCCGATTTTCTAGCTTGGACCACTTTTGGTAGGTCCTGATCACTGCAGACTAGGAACATCCCAGAGCTACAGTACAGCGTTGGAGTTTAGTACCAGTGACTCACTACAAAAACACAATCAGCCTGGGTTTGCTTAATTTTATATTAAAACTCAACCAACATATTATTGATACTAAATTGCATACATAATTACTACACACAATTACAAAATATCAGCACACAATATCAAAAATTTATTCAATTTAACCACAGCCATTTTTTATAGAATCACAGTTCTTCGCCAGGTTATACATATGAAGCATACATGCCACCAGATTGTCCTATTTTTGTGTCCACAATATTTTCATAGAAAAACAATCCAACATGGGAAAGCACATTTTTTAGGGAAGGTTTTGGAATAAGAAAACCCGGAACAAAGGCAAAAAGTTGCAGAAGTACACAACTTGGCAGAGGATTAATAAAGGGATTGCACTTGCTGTAACAAAACAGCCTGGGTAGGGCCCTTTGAACTTAGACTTAATATTTCATAGCAAGGATTCCACAATATGCTAGTAACATTCCTTTGAAATTCTTGTCCATGTTGACATGACAGTATAATACACTTTGTGCAGATTTTTCAGGTGCACTTTCATGCTGCAAATCTTCTGTTCTGTCCACATCCCAAAAGTGTGCGATTGGATTCAGGTCTGGTGGCTGGAAAGAACACTAAAGCACATTGAACTCGTTGTCATGTTCACCACGTGAACCACTTTGAGATACAGTACCTTTTGCTTTGTCACATGATGCATCATCATGCCGAAATTAGCTGTCAAAAGATGGGTGAATTGTGTCCATGATGGGATGGATTTATGCACATATAAAGTGTTTTGTCATTGTATAAGCATAATCCAAATAAGCTGCATAATCCAAAATATTCTTACAGAATTGATATCTCATTACAGTGAGGCATTTCAGCCAGAAAAACACACTTCTACAGCAAATTAATCTAAACAAAGCATACTCTAATGTGTTGATTTGGCTTTCAGATAGCACCATATTGCACATATTAGCCTCACAGCTTGAGTCACAGTTGATGTTTTATGTTGGTGTACTGCCTCAACTAAAGCCACAATAAGCCTGTGTGCTGTACTGTTACAAAAGGCAGTCTTAGCGAGCCGGCTTTAGTTTTTAATCTAGTATTTATTTTCGTCCTTTCCACTGGAACTGATGTCCTTACACTTGAGTCCCAGGGGCATTTCACAGTTTGTTCCGAGCAGTTCTGATTGTGCTACCCTAGGAATACAAGCACTCCTCTGTTAGTGTAACGCACCGGGCTGGTCTGATATTTTCAGAAAGCTTTTTGATTTGAACGGTTTTGCTTTGCCAATGTTAAAAAAGAGAGAGCAACTTCAGCCAGAGCTGGTTTGTCTGCCAAAGTGACTACTGCATTAGGCACATGCCTCTCTTCCTGTCACATTGAGTTGGATGTCATGGCATGCCATTACTCAAAACTGCCCATTCAAAATAGCATCTATTGCCTAAAACGCTCTCAGAATATAACCAACAAATAGTGGGGCAACAAATATGTCCATGACAAAATCTAACTTATAGACCAATAAAATGGATCTGCTAAACACCTTATACAAATAATGACAATTATATGGATAAATGGTATAAGTGAATATGAGTCAGGTATTGGGAATTACAGGTAACAGATTATCAAAACAAAATACAAGTAGGAGGCATATTTTTTTCAGGCAAGTGAAATAAAGTAATAAAGTTAAAAACAAAACAAAAAAAAAAAAAAAGTTTATTACATCTCTATTACAGAAGCCATGGCCACAAATTCATAAATTCAGGGAACCAAACAAATATAAAGATTGACCAATTTTAACGATCTAACATGGGTCAAGTATAGCTACTGTATTACTATATTTATACAGTATAATTTAGGCAAGCTCAAAGTTGAGAGGGGAACAAACATTTGAGATCTATAGTTTCGTCATAGAAAAGTACCTGCAAAAAACCTTTTATTTTAGCCATGTGCTTTGGCATGTTTCAACTGTACACGCCAATATCTCACACAATCATACAATGTCACTTTCAAGAAGCTTTTGTGTCCCTGCAGCAGGTTTCTTCTTTGCTCATTTGTCCAAGTGTATCGATTCCAGGTTGCAGGGATGCTCTCCGAGAAAATATTTGATCATTTTATCATTTATATCTTCAGCTGTGATTCATGAAAAGAGTTATACGACTCGTTTCCACCAACAAGCCAGTGACAAGGAAGGAACAAACTATTTCATACTGAAAGCCTTGCTTCATAGGTCCTGCTGTGCAAATGTGCGCCATTCTCTGGTGTTATAAATGAAAGATTCCAGACAGACATATGACCTGTCTCAAGCGCAGCATGGAACATCATATCCTTTAAATAGATTCACCTAACAAGACTTGGTCTCCCATGTGAAATAAAAAAGAGAAATGTATGTGACGAGAGCATTGTGCTGTCACTGGAAAGAATAAACTGCAAAGTAAAAGTTGTTATAAATTTCCTTTACACTATGGTATACAGTAGAAATTCTTTACGATTTTCAATTAACGCAAAGAAAAGGTCTGTTTTCTACCAAAAACAGCATAAAGGCTTATTTCAAATGAAATAGACTGTTCCAATTTTGAAAGTCGAAACATATATTTCTCGGATTTTGGCACAGATCCCGAAACAAATGGAGAAATAAGAAGAACAAATAAGTCTGCACTGAAGCCCCACTCAAGTATCATCAAATAGCACTTCCATGAAGTGGAGGCTTCATTCTCTGGCATGATGTTACACTGAAATCCCCAAACAGCATGTTGTGTTTGGGAGCTGATCTGCGATTTACAGTGAAGCTGCGCTACCTGGATAAGAGCAATCTAATATTGATCAGAGCTTTGGAAAGATTCTGACCTGCTTTTGTCAAGTCTGATTTGTGCCTGGTGCTGGATATTGAAAAGTCCTAATTGCTACAAACACCTGATCAGGTTAAAAACAAGACTTTAAACACATGCAAACTCGACACACACAGACCTGAGGTTGGGAATACAACCCTTGACCCTGGTGGGTGCATGGTCACAGGCATCACCCCTACGGCACCATGGTACCATTTATTTATTTATTTATATACCACACTTCTTTTAATAACATTGTTGGTGTTTTGTTCATAATTGTGATGCCTTATTTTATTTATTTATTTATGGTACAACCACTTTTTGCCACATTTATGCTATATTCTTGCCATGTCATACTGTATATTCACTCCATAGCTGAGCCATAGTGAGCGGTGAGACTCCAGGCTGTATCGAATAAATGAGTTTTGTTCATGATCATCCTGGAAAAATGTTATCTGCCTCTATATACAGTACCTGATGGTTCAATCTAGACTCGTCATAGTCAATATGTTTTTGGTGAAAAAAGTAATGGATATCACAATTTCAATGCCTTTACGGAATATAATGAGCAGCAATACTCAAGACTACTAGTGATTGCAGCTAACGCTTGGTTTTTTAAAATTACTGCCAGTGCATCTGAAAAGGTTCTTCTCCAACAGCTGGGCCACTTCAGCAAACTGATGCAACACCAAAGCTGCTTTTCAGATTTTTACTTAGGCACTTAAACATGAAAGTGATTTGGTTAAATAATAAGAGAAAGATGGAAGATGCAATTTTGACAGCGACACATCTGTTGATATGCATTTCAAAGGAAGACCACGAATGCCGCTGACAACTTCCAGTACTACCACAATACAAAACACAAATTTGCAAAACGACAGATTCAGCTGTCATCAGAGAGCCTGTAAAATGCCTCATATGTTGTAGACAGTTTTTTAAAACAGGTCCTTGATGGAACTGTAAAAACATGAAACAGTAAGAGAATAGAAATGGGGCAATCTCTCCCATAAGACTACATGGACAGTTTGCCGGAAGATTTAATTAGAAGTCTAAAATTTAACCTTCTTTCCAACCAATAATCCTTTGCTTTCTCAGCCCATGTGAAATCTCACACTATGATTATTTATTTATTCATTCATTCATTCATTCATTCATTCTGGTTCCCATTGTATGTAATTTTATCAGGCTGAGTACCACATTCAGAAGTGGTCTTTGGAAGATTTTCAAAACGTTTGTTTTAATTCCAACTTTCCAAAATCAGCACATGTGCATTTATCAGATGAAACAAAAAAACATTCTTTGTCAGTGTTTGTCAGTGAGGAAATGCAAATGAGATAGATGTGGTAATGAGCTCACACTGCAGAGTGAGTGAGAGATCCACATAAACCTGCAGGGAGGAGTGTGAACGTGCCTCAGTGTAGATTAACATCTTTGGACAAGAAAGCGTTGGGGTTCTCATTAAGGCAATACTTATCTCAGAAATCATAAGATTGTTCATAGAAGAAGAAAGCTCGTAGTTATGCCAGTTATGCCCGGATTTTTCTGTAGACTGGTGAGTTCATTCCGCTGTTACCAGCATGAGATCCATCCTCAAGAAAGATTAGTGAGCCCGTTCCAGAAGCAGCCATGCAAGCCCAAGCCATGACACCACTTCCACCGGGCTAGATTGATGAGGTTGTATGTTTTGAATCATGAGCAGATCTTTTTTTTTTCATACTTTGACTTTCAAAGCACTTTCATAGAGTTTGATTAATTTGCTTGGTTTCAGAGCTTTTGTGTCGCATCTCTTGTTATTCTTTGCAAACTCCAATCCAAGTGTTAGATTCTTACTGCTGGTGACTGATTTGCATCCTGTGGTATGGCCTCTATATTTCTGTTCTCAAAGGTCTACATCAAAGGCTACATTTACATTACCAGCCGGAAGTGACTCAATTTCTATTTTTACCCTAATATGACAGACATATGAATTTTTTTTAGGGCTGTCTGAATGCAGACTGAAATTATGTTTTTCAGGTCGGATGTGAGTCAATTTCGTAGGTGGTCCTAGATCAGATATATATCCGATACATGGTCATGTGACTTGATTGAGAACTGGCATATCGGAATCCAAGTGACCTTTGCCGGGTGCATGCATAGGGTCCTGACGTCAGTCAGCACTGGCAGTGTGGCATGGCAGTGTGTCATGGCAGTCTTTGCAATAGCTGCTAAACCATGTCTAGCTTTCTTGAGCTATTTATTCTCAATCTCAACAAATACAGCCAGAATGTTTTCCTATAACAGCAATGCTGTGCTTTGTGTATCATCTGTACATGATAATTATTTAACAAATTTTTGATACTGTATTTTAGATAGATATTAGATATCTTGCTTTGCTACATTAAAAAAAATATGAGATTATTATTCTTATATTATCTCCTAAACAGTTCTTGTGAACCTTGCTTGCATAACCAGACATGTAATCTTTTCAGCAACTATCGGGAACCTCTGCATTGATTCGGTTATTCCGTGTTGCCAAGGGAACTTGTTTTGAATTCAAAGAGATTTTGTGTAAGAAATACCAATGCTGTGCCCACGAAACACTTCCACAGCTGACTATTCATCCTCTTACTGCCTAAATACTTTCACTAGCAAATTGCCATGGACAAGCATGGATAATGAAAATCACTATTATAAAGGGATATCATCACCATATCATCAGACGGGAATAATAAAAATAATCTGAGCATGTACTGTGCATATAATAAAAGTGAAAAATCTATGAGGTGGAACAAAATAGAAATACTAGTTAATTCAGATATTATACCTCAGAACTGTATGTACTGTACTGATGAAGCGAATGAAAGTTAACGAAAATCTGGCTTCAAAAATGAGAAATCTTTCATAACAATGCATTTCACACTGGAATCTATCATCAGGTTATATATACTAAACGCATACAGGAGAGTGAGTAGGCTTTGCATTAATCTACCCACAGAAATTGGATTGCTTATACAAGGCTTATGGGATTACACACTGAAGCAACTCTGAGTTGCAAAACAGCATTCTCCTCACAGGTACGGTGCTCTGTATGTTAGGTGAGTATGTTAAGCTGAAATGATGTAAATAAGTGACTGATATTGTATTTACAGCTCAAGATGGACAGCTCCTTCACAGCAAGGCACAAGAAAAATCCATGCTAATGGGCATTTCTTTTTCTTTTTAATTGAAAATCAGTTCACCCTGCCTAGTCTAACCGTGAATGAAAGCATCATAACCAAACCAGTACGAATTACCACCTATGTATAATACTGTATGTACAGCTTGATAGAAATGAACACTGTTTTAAAACAGGATTATTTTATTTCAAGTAAATGGTCAAAATTATTGTAATATTTTAATGATTGGTGGTGACAGGTGATTAAATAACATGACCTCTAAGGCAAGTTATAAATCGGATCTTTTGGTATGAAAAAGGATCACACTGTTTGTTTGAAAGGATACTGCTATGAACTTGCAAGCTGTAAATGATGCATCAGAACAATTTGTACTTATTTGGGCTGTACCTAACCTCCTTTGCTGTTTGTGGCTTGTGAAACTGCAGAGTACTTACAGGCGTGAGTGACAGAGAAGCTGTTGGAGGACTCCAGGTTATCCACGTTATAGTTCAGATGGAAGGGCTTTTCACTCATGTTCTGGTTGGTGTTATAGAGCTGCACAGCAAATCTAAAAGCACTGTGTTCTTGCACCGTTGAGCGCATGAAGAGCCCACCTTTAAGAAAGGATGGAGAAATGTAAAAGATCTATGCAATATTTAAAATACATTACCAAAACATGGCAATAACATGAAATATGGATAAGCATACTTTAAAGTGCTGTATTTCATGCATGTGAAAAGGCTTCGCATCAGTAGTTTTCTTATCTTCGCAATCATCCTATCTTGGAATGTTAGTCTAAATACGGTATGCCTTGTCACAGACTTTTTTTATTTCAAATTTGCTATTCTGCAAAATGCCACTTTCTATCCAGATGCATATTCTAGGGCAGCTGGACTTCTATGCGGGGATAAATTCAATGATTTAAATGTTAAACAAACGCTATATGTTTTAACCCTTCACTGCGAATTTGTGATCTGTGCGTTTCCTTTGCTTCATTAGCATTTAAAACCGAACTCACTCTCACATAGATTGTGTGCCAGATCATTAATTACAGCGTTTAGACATTATTCCAGGATGAAACCCCATTTTAAGAGTTTCATCAGTTGTGCAACATTTAGGTCACTTTTGTAAGTGCAACGAGGAAAAAAAAAAAAAGACATACAAAAGGAGGTCTATACAGATCATGCATTGTCTTTAAGAAATGGGTTTTCGGTGGGAAAGAAACCGGTCGAAGAAAGGCAGCGCTCGAGGCACTGCACCGTCTAAGCAAAGCTGTGGGACTCACCTATATTTATCTGGTTTGGAAATCCGGCGAGAGATCTGCCCAAAAGCCAGAAGAAAATAGGAACCGCACTCAATCGTGCCATTTTCTTCTCTTTTCCTTATCAAAAAAAAAAAAAAAAAAAAACAATAACAACGAAGAGTTCCGAGTATAAAAAGAGAAATCACAAGCACAACAAATCAAAGCGCCCAGGAGAATGAACAGCAGTGCGCGCGTGCAGTGCGCGCAATAGCTTCATAGAGGAGCTGAACGCAGTGAACGTTTCTGCACGTGAGAGAGAGAAAGAGAGAGAGAGAGAGAGAGAGAATGAGGAGACTTATTCCGTACGATGATGGCGGATATATTGCGGATCTAGGGCTCCACCGGAGGAAAAAAACGGAGAAGAACAGCTTCTGTGTGCGCCTACAGCAGCCTCGGATAGCTGCAAGGCGGATGAATAGGACCGCGCACAGCTCGAACCGCCGATCAATGCGAAAACGGCACAGGAGCCGGTGTTATGGCGACCTCAAGGAAACACGAAGACGTTCTCTCACCATAATGCTCAACGAACACCCTTAACCAGGTTAATGAAAGCCTGGGGTATGAGGCGCATCAGTGTCTTGCGCTGTGCAGACCATCTCTCTCTCTCTCTTTCTCTCTCTTTCTGTGTGTGTGTGTGAGTGTGTGTGTGTGTGTGTGTGTGTGTGTATCACTTCGGGAAGGCGGAGGAGTGAAGCTGCAGTAACAAGAAACCTTTTATTGATCACCATGGATAGCGGGATAGCACATTGGTGCGCTTTGGACAAACAATATGTTATAAATTAGTAATCACTATAGCAACGAGAGATTGATATTAAAAGCAACGATGATGCGTCAAAACACCTTCGTGCTGTAATGCCTCTGAGATGCACGTTTTTTTTTGTGTGTGTGTGTGTGTGTGTGTGTGTGTGTGCGTGTTTTGTTCCAAAAGTCTGTGTAAACGCGTGCTTTGAATTCATTTTGTGGTTTCATGCAAGAGTGACGCTGTCCTTGGTGCTGAGGAAAGAAGACGCCATCTATTCCAAGCAAAGTCGTACTGTATAAAAAGTTATGAGCGATTATGACAGGGACAGGGGTGGGGTAGGTGGTGTACGTACGTGGGGTAGGGGGTAGGGTGGTGGCGGCAACGGCAGTTTATTTTGCTGCTTCATTCTACATTTATTACTACAGGGATTTCGCTTCAGATCAATTAATTCATTCATAAAACAACCATCTGACAAACAAACAAACAATGTCTTATATCTTATTCTTTCATCAGCAATCCCAAACCCAAACCCCTGCCCGTGCCAGAACATATCAAGAATAAGTCCTTTGTGTTTTGTACTTTTTAACTGCATTTTAATTAAAGTGAAGTGTAAGTGAAGACTGTAGCTATTGATAATAGAATAGCCTCTGCTCCTCCCCTCTGTTTCTGTGCAGCTTGTGGAGAGAAGAAGCTTTCACTGGTGGTTCTTCTCAAGAGCGGTTCAAAGATCAGGAGTAAATGTGCTCTTTTTAATGAGCTACCACGTCTGATATACGATTTTAATCTATTTGTAAGTGCCCTGCCAGGACCTTGTGTTCCTAAATCCTCAAAGCAGGAGTCAATCGAAGTTCACTCTTCCTTTTCTTTAGCGTTTGTTGGCTAAAATTCCTAGTATGAAGAATCTGATTACACAGTAATAAAATGCAATGAACATTTGTATAATTAGGTTTCACAATAAAGGTAAAACAATTACAGCTGAACAATTTAAACATAAATGCATATACCACTCACAGAAAACCTGTAATTTGTACAGTAAATGGTGTAATTTCTGTTTAGTTTTTTTCATCCCAGACAGTTTACAAGCTTTAAATTATATGTGTTAACAGTTTGCTACTGTATATAATGAGAAAAAAAATACAAAATATAAGCAACCATGATTATAGGTAAATAGTTAAAAATACTGTTCAAGGAGAGCCTTTAACACCTGAACATGATGTATTTTATTTCTCTTATACCCCAATTTCCTCATTATTAAAGAAAGACACATCATACCTTTTATTCTTTTATAGTAACATTTCATGTAGTGAAACATCTGAAAAACAAGTTTGTTTCTGTTACTATGTGTTGTGGTATCTAAAATTAGTCATCCCCTTAATAACCCCTCTTTTTCCTCTTTGTTTTGAAATCAATGAGGCAAAAAATGCAAAATCTTACAAACCACAAAGCACAGCAGCTTAAAAGCTTTACCGTAAACTGCCAAAATAGACTGTCTTTCTTTCATAAACACTAAATAAAAATCTCCTTACAGAAGGTCTTCATAAAGTCTATATAAAATCAAAATACATACTGTAGTTTAAAATGATGGAGTGCTTATGAAAATGTTACTGCAAATGTTTCACCAATTGTGCAAATTGCTCAGAAGTTAAACGTCAAAAGGCTTAAACCGCTCTTTGAATGATGTGTATTAGGAATAGTGCTGAGCAGGGATGCAAGTGCAGTTAAATAAAAAGTGTGTATTTTACACTATCAAGCAGACAAATCAAACAAGGACAAGGTAAGCTCTGAATCAAAGGACAAGCAATGGTCAGACAATTAGCAAACAGTACAACCTAACAATAATCAAAAATGGTATCCACAGGCACTCATCAAACACTACTAGTCAATGCAATAAAATGCTTATCTGGTAAATTTTATAAAAATATACCATTGTATTTCAGTTATGGTAAAAAAAACAATATGAAGACATTACATAAATACAGTCTCAAAAAATGAATGTTTCTAATTACTTAATGTAAATTATAGATAGTTATAATTATTGTATAAAAATGCATTAAAAGGGAGAAATTCATGCTTTATGTGACTGTATAAATGGTGAAGCTCCTCAGTCTTATCGACTAATGCCGATGTGTCAGTGTCATCATTATGTTTCTCAATGTTTGCCCAATTTCTGCAACCTCTAATTTGGTATAAAACTGTTTAGAGTTGAATGCAAAAGTGAGCATATTATTAGAATGGAATTAAAACATTTAATAATGAAAAAAATATAATAATAAAACTATTTAAGAGCAAAGTTCGAGTTAAACTTTTGACTGTGCAGGATAACAGAAAATGCTTATGAGGGTTGAAAATTACCTTTATTTTGTTATATAATTTGCATTTGGATAATGCATCCTCTGATCTGCTTATGTTTTTTTCAGTTATTTGAGGATCAGTATATCGGCTCTTTGCAGCCAATGCAGTCAGACAAGTACCGCTCTTCTGGCACCCGCCAAACCCAGACTTGTCCATCGGGATGCCAGACAGAGAAGCGTGATTCATCACTCCAGAGAGCATGTCTCCACTGCTCTAGAATCCAGTGACGGTGTACTTTACACCACTGCATCCGATGCTTTGCATTGCACTTGGTGATGATAGGCTTGGATACAGCTGTTCAGCCATAGAAACCCATTCCATGAAGCTCTCTATGCACTGCTCTTGAGCTAATCTGAAGGCCACATCAAGCCTTTTTTGTATTCATTTTAATGATTAATGCTTACAGCTTATGAAAATCCAAAATCCAGTATCTCAAAATATTTTAATATTTCCTAAGATCTATCTAAAAATAATTTACAGTACAAAAATTCAAAAAGATTCTGTTAATGTATGCACTCAATACTTGGGTACAGACTCCTTTTGCACACATTACTGCATTAATGCAGCATGATGCATTGCTAGCATGTTGTGCCTGTGGCACTTCTAAGTCGTTATTGGAGACCAGCCGTACGCTCATCTGTATTGTTGTGTCAGGCATTTCTCATCTTCCTCTTGACAATACCCCAAAGATTCTTTGTGGGCTTCATGTTAGTTGAGATAGCTGACCAATCAAGTACAATAATATGATGGTCAGCAACCCAGTCAGTGGTACTTTTGACCCTGCTGGAAAAGAATATTAGCTACTCCATAAAGCTTGTTAGGAGACAGAAGCAGTAAAAAAAAATCCGACCATACTTTTTCCTTCCAGTCAATTTTCCATGAATATGCTTTGAGACAGAGCCCTGTTAGCAGCCCTTTCAGCAATGGCCCTTTGTGGCTTACCCTGGAGGGTGGAGGGTGTCAAAGATCGTCTTCTGGACAACTTTTAAGTCAGGCGTGACCATGATTGTGGTTACACGTACCAAACAAGACTGAGAGCATCATGGTATTTAAACTGCATGAATAATAATATACTCAAACTAAAAATTTTATATTATAATATATTGATGTGTTGAATTTTTGGTTTTCATGAGCTATAAGCCGTAATCTTGAAATAGATTTAAAAAAAAAATTGAATCTAAAAAAATATATATGAGTTTCACTTTTTAAAAGTACTTCATGAAAATGGGTTTTGTGCAAGGGCAAGGACATATGGGTAAATGTGCAAGGACATCAGTGTAAAATACTACAAATGAAATAGTGCTGCCTGGCAAGGTTCCATATGAGATTAGTCTATTAATGTTTAAATGCATGATTGGCTAGTGTTGACTTATGCACTCAATAATATTATTATGCAATCAATAATATTATTAATGTAAAGCATTACCAAAGAATATGTAATAGGAGGGACAAATGTGATTGCAGTGAAAAAACCATCAAGGCAAAGAACATCAGTGCCAGAACAGCCTGAAGAGTGAAGATTATGAAGGATTCCTCACTATACAGTGGTGAAAACTGCTCTTCAAATCTAAAAGTCCATGTTTTTTGGCCAAAACCTGCAGTTACAGAAAGCTCGGTGGTAGATCATACACTATGAAATGCATACTAGCTTCATGGCCGGGTTGGGCGAATGCAGCACTGACATGCTACACTGACAGCCACATAACAAACCCTCTCATGTGATCTGGTTTCTCAACAGAAAACCTCTTTAAAAGCACTGTGACGATGGCTGCTGTGTTATCATCCACAGAGGCTGACAAACCTCTCCCTAGGCCCCAAGGGGCTGACACAGATGTCCTTGTATATCTTCTGCACACAGGGCCTAGAGAGAGAGGAGCAGAAGAGTCCTCTCTGGTGTTAGAGGAGGTCTGAGTAATCAACTTATCACTGCCAACTGTGGGCCATCAGGAATAACTCTTTTGGTCAGCGCGTTGCTGTAGGCATTTGCCCTCACATGACCAGATTACCAAAAACTCCCGTTGGAGAAGTTTAACTCTAACACACTGCTAATGATAAAAAGCAAATATATTTATCAAGATTGCAAAATGGAGGATCATGCTCATTGTAAGGGAAGATAGAATGTGGATTTGAGAACCAATAACTCTCTAATATTTAAAACAACTTTAATTCTTTAGATGAACTATATAATAGTTATTGTATCTATACAATAATTATATGGAAGCATAAACAATGAGGTTTTCCCTTTTTTCTTACCAAAGATAAACTTCTCCACTGGAACAGTTGGTTGAGTCACTTTGCCTCCTAATTAAATCAATTGGATTCATCACATAGCTCACATGTGCAGCAATTTTTTCCTTCTAATGGAACTGTCTCTGAAGAGTTAGCAGCGCATACCACCTTGCCACTCTGTTTCTCACACCTTTTTTGCAATCAATTATGCAGCCAAGCAAGCCTTTCAGAAGCGAGGGCAAATGGGATCAGCTTCATTACACGTCTGTCCAATCACCATGGATTCTACTTATGTTTTAGGATTAGGCCCCTGAATCCATGACTAGCACTGATGTATTTTAGGCAGCGACATGAGGTATCATTGCTGGGGAGGTTATTGTCCCTGGGGTGGAAAAAAAAAGAGGTTGCCATGACTAATGAGAGACCTGAGGCAGCATGTCATTTAAGGAGTTCTCATTTTCAATCATGTCTGATACCAACAGGCTTGCTGTTCTGAGTTGTCACTTACAAGAATGGACAATGTCAACGGTAGTGTAACTAGAGGTCCTTTGTGGTTCAGTGGTTAAATAATGTGTATTGCAGCTGAAGATATTTCAGTAATTAGATATTTAACTACTATATACAGTAGGAGTATAAGCATAAATGCAGTGCATTCTAACAGACAATATCAAAAATATAATAATGTACCTATGACTACCTCCTATTTTCCCCCCATTATTTAAATAAATGATGTGTATTATAACTTAAGACAGTATTTCAACATTATAATTTGTGTTGTTATTTAACATCTCGTTATTTTGAATCAGTAACTCAATATCTATCTAGTTTATTTTATTATGTACTTAATAACATAAGTTATATAACTTATAATATACAGTAAGTTATTCTGCTACTTTAAAAATGCCAGCTGTTAAACTGTTAAATGATGTACAGTATATTGCAGTTGAAATCAATTCTGATCTTTCTAAAATGGAAATGAAAATCAAAATGGAAAAGCATTGACCATTTGTTTATTGATTGATTTCACCTGTTTGTACTAAGAAATTGTGAAATTTGTGTAAACATTTTGAAGAAACTTCTTTTCACTCAAATTCTCATCCAAATATAATTTACAATAACATTTACATAGTGATGTAATAAAGCACAGCAGTAGGCCTATAGCATTTGTTTGCTGCATTATAATTAAACTATAATAAACAAACTACACACAAAATCTTTGATTTGAATGTCACTTAAAAATACACAACTGCATGCAGTTTATTCCTTATTTAGACCTTTAGTTTGATTTTCATGATTTTGATGGGCTGCATGATCCATCTAAAAAAAGCATAATTGCTCCAGATTTAATGGTCATAATTAATTTTGTCACTAATGAACTAACTTTGTGACTTTTGCTATGGCAGTTAATGACAGATTAGGATTAATCTAATATCCTATAAGAGATCTGACATTTGTGGTGCCATCATACCAATATGCGAGGACAAGAAAAGGACAATTACCCAAAAAACTCAATGGTAAAGACTGCTGGCAGAGTGGCCTTGGGGTAAATAAACAAACCCATGAATAAATCACTGTTTGCAAATGAAGGTGTCAGGCAAGAATTGCCACTTTGTAGTCATTTTTGATTTGGACAAATTGTGAAACCCATGTGCAGAATGTTGGAGCTGAAGGCAGTAGTTCTTGTGTCAAGTTTGGAAAGCTGCCATTACATCAGAGAGTAGTAAACAGCACCTGGAGGACAATGTGTCAGTCCTATGATCTTCTTAAACTTAAATATCCGATTCCTCTCTTGGGGGAGTTCAGTGATTGTAACTGGAACACACTAAAATGTGAACTGCTGCAGAAGTGCAAGGTCAATTTTTTTCTTAATATCCTATTATTTAGACTTGCTAAAGTGTTACATATTATGTTCGCATTTTGATGTAGGATTTGACTCTTTTAATATATTGTATCATTATTTTGATTTTGTAGCTCAATTTAACATATAATGTTATTATGTCTATATAATGTTATTATTTCTTATCCTGTACAGGGTCGCTGGGAGCCTGGAGCCCATCTATCTAATATCCAATCTATCGTAGGGCACACACACACACACACACACACACACACACACAAAATCCAATCTGAGAACACCATAACCTAATCTGCATGTTTTTGGACTGTGGGAGGAAACTGGAGTACCCAGTGGAAACCCACGCAGAGGACATGCAATCTCCATTCACACAGAACCAAGGTGGAATCAAACCCTCAACCATGGAGGTGTGATGTACAGTTCCAATGTATTACTTTCTAATTAATTATATTTGCAAGATATTTATAATTGTACTACGTAATAATTGTAGTAATAATAAATTATTTTGCTTCCCCCAGTATACAGTATACATTGTATACTGTAGCGCTTACACCAACCATACTATTCGTATAAACAATGCTTGTGTATATATAGCTACTCTTGCACTAGTGGTAGTTAAATTGAATGGGCCAAACTGCACATTTAGTAGCATGATTCTTGATTTTGGCCTACAGCTAATAATTTGATGCTGTGTAATTAACAGAAAACAATCTGTACTTTTTCTGTACTTTTGGGAGAGGAATCAGTGATTCCCCTTCCACCAACAGCTTCCTATAGTGTCATCTCAACACTTCAACACTTACTGTAACAGTGTGCATGCTATCTTTCTTAATATTATACAGATTTGTCAACAAAGTTGTCATGTTTGTCAAAAGAAAAATACATATCATGAAGATCTTATATTTGCAGCTTTTTGTTTGATTTATGAAAGAAACAAAGTGGTGTCTATTCCAAACTCATGAATTTTTAATTGTAAGCACATGAATTATTAAGAGTGCCAGATAATTACAGTACGTGGTCATCCCAAGCTCTAATCTTATGCTGGTACTAATTCAAATCAATACACCAAACAACATTTAATGCATTATAGCAAACTAGAACATACCAGAATGGGTATCATAGTTTTTTGATGTATCCCCCACATATGAGCATTCTTTAATCCTCCACAGCACCACTGATTTTTACTTTTAAAAATGGCAACATGTCCATTTATATGCTTTTTAATAGTAAATATCTTATACAGGGATTTGCATGATGAATGCCCCATCTTAACAGATTTACAAAACCTTTTGAATTGTT
>JAOVVA010000052.1:1540083-1569180 GCA_028565275.1 Leiocassis micropogon | reverse complement strand
ATAATAATAATAATAATAATAATAATAATAATTATTATTATTATTATTATTATTATTATTATTATTATTATTATTTAAAATGACAAATTAACCTGCTACAGTTTTCTTAGTGCAGAACTACAAAAAGAATGTTAAATGTGTCCACACTTTTGCCAAAAACAACCTTGCCCAGAGCTTTCTCTAACACAAATAAGAGATGTTGTAAAACCTTTAAAAAAACTGGAACAAATGATTTCCTGTGGTGTTCTGAGGATTGCATTGGTGGTCTCAGCATCCCACTTAAGGTGTTTCTGTCTTGTTTCAAAGTGCTGTATAATGGGCTAGAGTTCTTGTCCATGTCTAATAGTTTGCAGTATCCCTCTTTTGCAAAAAAAAAAAAAGTCTAGTTCCACCCGACTAAGTTCTCAAAGGCACAGGTTCTCAATCTTTTTGGAGACATGAAATAAAATCATTTGAATTCACAGGACAGATCAGTTAATATAACACTTTAAATATTTAACATACATTTTGTAGCTAACATTATCCATTATCCAAATTCTTCCAAATTGATATTTCTCATTTGCCTCTTGCTACTGCTATCTCTAACAAAAAATTTGTATTTGGGAGCTATAATGCACAAAAGAATAAATATTTTGAAAATTAAACAGAAAGATAATGGTACAAAAATCAATACAGTAGATTATGTACAGAGAGCAGTTGTGTTTGTCATTTTTTTCCAGACAGGATTTCTTAACTCAGCAGTTGTTACAAACAAAAGAGACCACGGATGTATATGTGAATGAAAATTAAGCATCATAAATGGTTAAAGTAAATGTTGATATTCTGGTTTTTGAGGCTGTGTTTGAATTTTGTCTTGGGGTCATCAATTAAACCTTTTTCCACTGTCATTTTATGAAACTTTCAAAACAACATTGTGCTGATGTGGTATTTAGGGTACTGTACTGTATATGGCATGGCAGCTTTTTACAATTGTATTACAAAGTTACTAAACATTAATGTTCCTGCAGGGTAAGCTGATTACAGTTGGTTTAGAACTGACAAGAGCAATGGCAAATATTAATGATGTTTAACTATAATTTAGTCTATATATATTATAGGGCCTAGATAAAATACAGAAAATGATTTGGTAGAAAATTACATTTCCTCCCTCCTTTTTTTGCCACTATTACATGGTTAGTGTGTCCAAATCGTGTCCAATCATGGACTTTAGTATTCTCCTTATGAACCAGTCAAAAGACTGCATCACTTCACCCCCATAAAAGCAAATGGCAGCAGGCTTCCCTGTGAGCAGTGAAATCAATAGGCAAGATATTGTCCAGTGTCAGAATACACAGCAATAGAAAAACGTGCCACATAACTGAGGCTCATTCATACTTATCAGGTGGACCTACAGGTAGCAGCAGCAGTTGATTGGACAATTCGGCTAACATTGAGGATGCTGCCAAGCTACAACCTTCTCCTAAGGAGGGAATCTGCTTAGGTGGAAATCACAATACAATGCTCACTCTCACTCACTCATCATCTATACTGCTTTATCCTGTATTCAGGGTCGCGGGGACCTGGAGCCTATCCCAGGAGACTTAGGGCACGAGGCGGGGTACACCCTGGACAGGGTGCCAATACATCGCAGGGCACACACACATACACACACTCATTCACACACTATGGGCAATTTGGGAACGTCAATTAACTCAATTAATATTAATTGTCTTTGGACTGTGGGAGGAAACTGGAGTACCTGGAGCAAACCCACCAAGCATGGGGAGAACATGCAAACTCCATGCACACAGAGACAGGAATCGAACCTGGCCAGGAAGCGAACCCGGACCCTGGAGGTGCAAGGCGACAGTACTAACCACTACACCACCGTGCCGCCTACAATGCTACAGCTATAGAAAATTAATAACTGTTAAAAAAGTTAACATAAGGGAACAGGAAAAGTGGCAAATGAACAGGTTGATAGCAAAATGTGATTTTAATATGATAACCACTATTTATCCTTCTTTTATAACTTTTACTTCCACCCAACTTTAGGCAAACCATGAACAGCCACATTACATAACAAAACATACAGTAGCAGCTTCTGTGAGTAAACTAAATGCATTCATTGTATTTTTGGAGAATATTGAAGACAAGAAAAAGCAGGTTTGTTTTACTACCATTGCCATTACTTGGTCGCGACTGCACATTTGAAGTGGCAACAACTCCCAGCTCCAGAGTTCATATAATGTGCAAATGGTGTTTGTGAATGATTATACTGTTTCCACAGACAAATGTGTCTCTTCTGCAAGATGATGACAAGTTATCCGTCAATTTTCAAGGCTCAGGTCTTCTACTCACTGAATGTTCACAGGAACAAGTGCTGTGGGCTGGGATCGTCTTTCACGGACATATGGCCTTCTTTAAAATGTTCATCACCATGCTGTGCTTGAATTCTTCGGTAAATGTCAATCGGTTTTATGCCTTCATTCATGAGAAATTTCATCACAATCCCCAGTTTGTCTTGAATGCCCCTTGTAGCTTTGAGTGCCAGCTAATTGTCCTTGAAATATCATGGAGGCATTTAAAAATAAACAAATATATATATGGCACCCACATGCACATTATCGGGCACCTGTATTTGAGGAAGGTAATAAGACTAGCAATATGGTCACTATGAACCCTAATTTCTATGAAACACCTATTTTTAATAACTGATGAACCTTTATTAAGATACAAAAGCTGAATCAGTTTTATTTTTATTCTTTTAAGTGTATGTCAGGATTCTTCATTGTACTGGTATCCTGTCCAGCTCCCATGCCCCGCAGCATAATCTCAGCGTTGGAGGAACTGGCCAGTGATGGTGGTGTGGTTGCCCCGGTCCATCTGCGGTTTTGCTTAATCTCATGTGATACACATATTTCCATCCATTTTCTATACTGCTTATCATCATAGGGTCAATGGGGGCCTCCAGCCTGTCCCAGGTGGGGTACATCTTGGATGGGGTGCCAACTCTTTGCAAGGCATAAGCACACACATACACACACAATCAAATGATCCAGGCAATTTGAAAAAAAGACTCATCGTGATAGGGACTGTGGCATTAGCATTGCCCATTAAGTCATTAGATTATTTTCCACATGTCTGCATATCCATCAAGTAGTAACCTCTGAACTGGGTCTGTGGCTAATAAAATTACACAAACAAGCCCTTGGCTATAGGGCAAGATAAATTTTCTGAGAGCTAAGTAGCCTGCCTACTCAGTGAATAACATGCTAAAAGGAAAATAATAAAAAATAGGATGTGAAATACTTAAAATGATTCATTATAGCACATTAATATCAGAGTTCATTGTATTTAAAAATGTAGATAAAAATTTATTCATACACATTTTAATGAACTTGAAATAATTTAGATTTTATACAAAGGATCATCTAAGTAAACATTTAATCTAAGTAAAACTTTAATCATGTGAAGGTTTATGAAGTTAGTCCTTTGCTTAAAGATGAATACATATCAATTTTAAAAAGTCATATTCATGTAGTATGAACTCAGGAGCCTTTATGGGGCTTGGATAAAGGAGTAGGGGACTAATCAATATAGATGGCAAAATTATAATCATAAATTTATATACATGTGTATTCATATTGCTTTCTGAGTCACTTAATGCAATTCGGGTTTGTTATGTATGAAAAGTAACTACAGCACATTTTTAACTTTTTCTTTGTTCAGCGATTGAGGATGTTTTCATTCTATACTCTGCCGTTTACTCTCAGGCTCGTAATGATGAATCTATGTCTTATCACCAGTAACGATTCTCTTTGAGAAACTTTCACCTTCTTTAGGGTATTGGTCCAAATTTTGTTCAGATATCCAAACATGGCAGCACGGCAGTGTAGTGGTTAGCACTTCGAGTTCGATTCCCGGCCAGGTTTGCTTCCTGTCTCTGTGTGCATGGAGTTTGCATGTTCTCCTGGTGCTTGGTGGGTTTCCTCCCACAGTCCAAAGACCTGCAGGTTAGGCTAATTGGTGTTTTCAAATTGCCATCAGTATGTGTGTGTGCCCTGCAATGGATTGGCACCCTGTCTGGGTATCCATGTTTGCTCGCACCACAGTTACATATGAACTGATGTAACATGTTCACACCTGCACATCAGGGACTGGGGAGGTAGTAGCTTTGAACTATACAGTATATAGTCAGACAAAAAAAAATTATACAACACAGTACTTCAACAGTTGTTATCTATACCCTTTTTTAAACCCCAAATTGAATTATTGCAGCAATGTGTAGTATTATTTTTTAAAAGAGGGGTAATTTTGTACCTTACTGTATATGGGTGATTCATGGATTGCTGCTCATGCAGCTTACAGCACGTAAAGACGTAAAGTTATGGAACCATAACTGATGCCATATATCACAGCATACCTTCAGAGGTCTTGTGGAATCAGAGCTGTTTAGGTGGTTTTAATGTTAATGGTTTTATCTAAATATATGCTATACAGTATATAACAAATGTGACTCTGCCTAAAGGAGCCTGGCCTTTGTCACTTGGCAGATTTTGAGATCATCTTTCAGAAAAGCAATCACTGGTCATTTTAAAGAATCTGGAGAAATCTAGGGGACAATGTACAGAGGACAGACACATCATTCCTAAAAGCCAGACTGAGTGTGAAGAAAAGAAAAAAAACGAAACCATTTTGCTTAAAGTCATTTAGGTGCTGCAACAACCGTGGAAAAAGGTTGTGTTATCTGATGAGACTTAAAATTGGCTTTGGCAAAAATTGCCCTTGGCACATAGGACAACACTTCTCATCACCCTGAAAGCTATCCCCAAGATGAAGTACAATGGTGGTAGCATCATAATGCAGGGAAGCCTAGATCTCATTCTGATTGAGAATCTGTGGCAAGACTTGACATTTCTATCGACTAACAGTTTCCATCCAATCTCACAGAGCTTGAGGAACTTGAGGAAAAAATATTTGGATTATGATGTGAAAAACTGATAAAGAAACATTCCAAGAGTCTTACAGCTGTAATTGCAGCCAAAGGTGATTATACTAAATACTGCGCCATGATTGTGAATCTTTATGAAATTTAGCTTTTATTTTGATTTAATTCATCTGTCACAAAAAAATGATGTATCTTTAAATCTTAGACATTCTGTAAATGAAAAACTGACCATTTTAATTCCAGTTTGCATTATTCCATACCATAAAAAGTGTAAGCAGGTAAATCCTTATTTAAGGCACTGTCAGATAAAGCTGGTTCTTGTAAAGTAAATTGTGGAGTATTGTTATTGTATAGTGTTGAAAATTGGCCAGAATATTGCTAGAAATATCATATGTTGTCAAAAAAAGACAAAGAAACTGACCTGTAGTTGTTTTTTTCATAACAAAATCCAACATAATTGGTGCCCAAGCAGTGGTCTTACTACATTCCCCGACCCATGAAACATTTTGTACCAGGTTTGCAATCTATGGTGCAAGAAGATATGAGTATCACTATTGTACCAAGGTGGTGCTTGATCACTGTCATCTCACTGGCTAAGGGTGAGAGTAATGGCACTTGAATAAAAGCTAAATATCATCACAGGAATACTGTAAATACTGTCTTCGCAAACCTGACAAAAAGATATCAGTCAAATGTGCATTTAGGGGAAAATAGATTTTTTTGTACCAAATAAAAAGAAATAGCATTTCTGAAATGTAAAAGGTGGTATTTGTAGATTTACATGACATCCATAAAACAGTACTTTCATAAGATGTTATGTGAGATGCCATTCACTACTAAATTTGTTCATTGTGCAGTCTTGTAAATAAAATTTTAACTTGATGACCTGATGACTGCCTGGTTGAATTTCATCATCTCCTGCAATTCTACGTACACAGAAAATACGTATGTATCAACTAGAAAGATCGCAGCTTAAGTAGATGATGCAAAGCAATTTCAAATGGAGTAAATATAGAGGACTCTAGTTTGAGCTCAAACTAATCCGACTGCTTCCTTCACCGCAGCAATATTGGGCGGCCGACAACACTGATTACTTATTGTACTTATGTAATAGAGCTGCCACTGCCGCTTCAGCACAGCACATACATCTTTATTGTTCTCATAGGCAGCCATGAGAGATTCATCATTAAATGGAATCATTGCAAATGCAGGGAAACAGTAGCAAGGAATATTTCCGACTCCAGTGAGATAGTTCAGACCAAAAGCAGACTAATGGAACCTCGACGTTGGCACATAGGGAACCTTTTTCCCTCTGGAAATTGTTCTCAGAATATGTTAGCGTTTAAAATGTATTCAAAGTTGCATGGTCACAGATTAAAGACAAGCCAAGCAAATAGTGTTTGGGATGAAATTCTTCTTAAATGACATGGTGGAAAATCAGGGTAACGCATGTATTTCTTTTACATTTCCTTTTGAAACTCAGAAAGTCATAAATCTATCTGAAGAGTGGCCTTAAAATACGTAGGAGTATCATAAATGTAAAGTGTCTACATTTCGAAGGCAGAAACATGCCCTTGCTGGAGAGAGACTTTCTGTGTAATCGCATGATGACGATATAGGGAGAGAAGAAATGGGGAGAGAAGGATGAGAAAAAGATAGAGATGTGCTTAAAGACATGAGTGGGTGTTTTTGATGAGGCAGTCAAAACACATTTCTGCCCTTAATTTCTCATCCCTAAGCTACATATAAAGAATGAACATGCACTTGCTGACAGTAATTCCCATCTTGCTTGCCAAAGAATGAACTGCTTTCTGTAGGAACTGCATGATATACATAGTCATATCATGCACTGAAGGGTTGTTAAAATATGAGTAGGTAGATTCCAAATCATCTATACTGTATAAATAAAAGAAAGGTCTTGTCTGTACATAGGTCAGAACTTGCTCTTTCAATTATATCTTTTCATACATTTCATATATTGGAGGACCTGGAACCAGTCTTAGAAAAAATTCTGTCTATATGTTTATATGTCTGTCTGTATGTCTGTATGTCTGTCCAGACAATTTTGTCACAGCATCACGCAAAACTGGCTGAACAGAATTTAATGAAACAGAACAAATAAAATTAAAATGCTGAGGAGAACGGAAGTTATGAGCAGTTTTGTGCTAGATTATGTCACAGCATCTATCGCTTTCTTGGACGAATATAATGTTTTTTTCCTCAAGGTGTGTATGGCTATACATGTCACTCAACGCAATAGTTTACCATGTACTGTATATACAGAGTATGCAGAAGACACAGAAACAACCGTAATGTCTTTACAAGCCGCCAAAATCCTCACTAAACACAAACAAAAGCATGACACAGCATTATTTACTAAAAAAAATGGGACGTACACTATGAAAACTGAACCTTACTCCATAAATGAAATAAAAATGTTGAGTAGAAGGGATATTATGAGCGGTTATGTGCCAGATGCTGATCAGCTTATTTTTTTATTTTAACCCTTTTTAATATTTTTACTAACTCTTTACCCATGTATGATGCGTACTTACACTAGTAATATATACATTATTCTATGTGTTAGATGGAGTGTCTGATATGTGTAGGATGGGACCTTTTCCATATTGACCATATGACATTGCATTCTTACTACCAGAAACCCAATATTCTGTTAAATACGCTGCAGTTAATCAATGATTAAACCTTAAGCCCATAGCACCCTTATACCGGTGGCATAATTGGATATGCACAGGTGCTGCTGTCATTAATTGTCTTTAGTTGGTCACTGAGGGGGCCAGAATAACAGCTGCACTGCTTTCTGATCCTTGACTCACAGTGTATTTGGTTCCCATTGAAATCTCCAGCATTCTCATCATAAATATGCATGATTTTTGTCTCAATTCCACTCAGGCATAATGCCAGCAGGCTGGGAATTTACAAACAGTGCTTGAAGCTTACACGGTCACTAATTCATAAGTTAATTAGTTGGCATGTAAACTGAATACCTAAATACCACAATGTCAGGGAACGAGGACAATCAACTGATGAAATGTAGAAGCAACTATACAAAGGTTGCATTTTAACATAAACATTAAAACTTCTTCTATCAGGACTAGCTTTGACTGCTCCAAAATTCCAGCCTAAAATTTACCTTCGTCTCTGTGACCATTAAATTAATTTACTACAGCTGTTCTCCATTTTTATTCATTGAATAAAACCAGTTAGGTGTCATGCCAGTCTATTCCCATTGTGAGGTTTTTCCATGATTACATTTTACATTTACTCTATAAGTGATGTTGTATACACTGATTCTCTAATATTACCTGTATTACCCTGTTAGCTGTTGTTTGAACAAACGATTTGGGTGTTTTGGATTTTTGTCTCAATAATGGCTTTTGAGTTAAACCAGGCAGTCCTAGAACAATCAAGACTTGCAGATCATCAGCAAAATGCGCTTTTTCCATTGATTACAAAAAGGTCTACAGATGAGTATATTCAGGAGGCACATCAACAAGCATTCATTCATCCATCCACATGCACATCATCATCATAGGCTTTCTTCATCTGTGCTTTACCTTATGGATCCCTTAATTAAAATGATTTACTGATCTCATCCCTCCGCTCTGAGAGCGCTCGGCCAATCAGCTCTCTCTCTAGAGCTCCGTCTGTGAGAGGTTACAGCATCACCCGAGAATCGAACCAGCGATCTCCAGATGATAGGGCGAGCACTTTACCACTGTGCCATTCAGAGGCCACAGATCTGCTTCTTTAGTTGAATGTGTGTTGCCACCATTCCCATAGTAAGATAAACAAGTAAAGCATCTCTGAAAAAGCTTACTGCCAAGCCCTAAATCCACGGTTAAGCCAATCCTACACACTAGTAAAGATTGAATGTACGTTCTACAAAAACAGAGTTTAAAAATAGAATCTATTACTGTTGATTTTTTACAAAAGTGAACACCTGGTATGATGGCACTCCACATGGTAGCTTTCCCCTCTAGGGGTGCCTATTTGCAGCCCAAAAAAAAAGTATGCAAATTCGGCATTTCCTTTCAACAGGATCCAATATGTGTAATTTCTTTACGATTATTGTTTTTTCAATATACACATAATTATCATAATAATAATAATAATAATAATAATAATAAAAAGCTTCATCCTAATTTTAACAGCTCTTATCTCTAACTACTACTGTTTCTAAAAGAAAGTACCACCTTAATAGTACAGATTTGCAACATTGAGTTTGTTTGCATTATTATTAAAACTATAAATAAGATTAAACTGAAATCATGAAAAATAAACACCTATTAGCCATTTAAAAAAATCACCTGCCTCTTATTGTGTAGGTCTCTCTTATGTCACCAAAACATCTCTGAACCATCAAAGCATGGACTCCACAAGACCTCAGAAGGTGTCTGTCACCAAGGTGTTTGCAGCAGATCCTTTAAGACCTGCAGGTTGCAAGTTGGAGCATTCATGGATCTTGTTTGTCCAGCACATCGCACAGACACTCAATCAAATTGAGATCTGGTAGATGTAGAGGCACCTTGAACTCTTTGTTTGTCTTTCTTAAATGATTTTGCAGTGCAACAGGGCATGTCATACTGCTGAAAGGAGACGCTGCCATCAGGGAATATTTAGTCTGCAACGATTTTTGTCGTAATTGTCAAAGTAACATCTACTTGAATGACAGGACCCGGGGAATTTTCAGCAGAACATTTCCCAGCGCATCACGATGTCTTCTCCTGCATGCCTTTCGTTCCATGATGCAGCCATCTATTACCCAAGTAAGTGATGTACATAATCCCAGTCATCCACATCATGTAAAAGAAAATGTTGTTCATCAAGACAGGTCAGAACTTTTTCCATTGTTCTATGGTCTAGTTCTGATTTTCATGTGTCCATTGTAGCACTTTTCAGCTGTGGCTACGTGGTCCCATCTACAGCAACATGGAATGCACTGGGTTCTGATACCTTCCTATCATAGCCAGAAAAAAAAAACTTTTTCAGCGAATTGTGCTACAGTAGCAAATCTCTAGAAATTGCCCAAACAGGCTAGCCTTTGTTTCCCATGAGGATTAATGAGTCTTAGCTGCCCAAACTCTGTCACTATTTCACTGATTGTGCTCCTTGAACTACCTTTGGTAGGTACTAATCACTGGAAACCTGGAACAACCCACAAGACCTGCTGTTTTGGAGATGCTCTAACCCATCCTTTTAGCCATCATAACATGGTCCTTGTTAAAGTCTAATGCTATGACTAATTTATATAAGATCAAATAAGTATGTAATGTAATGTAATATAAACTGTGTTTTCAAATAAAAAGCTTTCTAATAAAATATTTGTGCATGGTATTAGAAGTGCAGTGATTCATGCAGACAAATATAGACCATGGAGATTAATATTGACTGATTTCACATAACAGCATAATTTTAAAGATGTTATTTACTGTAGATGATGGTTTATAAAAATATATCTGTCAACTGGTCTATATATTACACATTTCTGTTCTATTATTTATTTTGGGGGAGATTTTCTCCCTAATTTAGTCAAAGTGAATTATTAACTGTCTCTCTGTTAAGGTGACAACTACCAACCAGGGTAGGCAACGCCAGCTGACTGCATCTTTTAAAACTGCTGCTCACGCAACACTCGGAGGAAAGCACTATCCGCCCTTTCGCTTGCATGAGGTCATAGATGCTCATGATTGGCTAGTGTCACTATGATTGAAGTGAAAATGTGGGTATCCCATCCCTCCCTCCTGAGAGAGCACAGCCAATCTGCTGTCAAGACTCCCAGCTTCAAACTACTGTAGCATCACCCAGGAATTGAACTCGTGATCTCCGGATGAAGGGGAGAACATATTTCCATTACATCACTTAGAAGCCCTATATTTCTGTTCTAGTTGTATTTACACAAGCATTAGGTAGTGAAGGGGAAAAAAAGAAAGATATGTTTGTGAAAGTTATAAGATATATTAAAGTCAATAAAGAAACGATTTTTTTTTTTAATCAACAAACTGAAACTTCTGGCTGCTGCATGAAGTGATGTCATTCCTTAAAGCATTTTATCTTTGCATCTTATTTGAAAGATGCAAAGATTTTTTTTTCATTTGGATCATTTGGATTTTGCTCATGAAGTTGATGGATACATGATTGGACCTAATAGGTGCAAATGTATGATCATAAAGTGATTAACAGATTTTTGGGTTTTGCTAACATTGCACATTTATGGACATTTGCACACACCCTGGACATTTATGGACATTGCACAGCTGCACATTCATGCACATTTGCTCACAACCTGGACATTTCCATTTCATTTTTGCACATTGCACATTTATAAACATTGCATTTACACATTCATGCATATTTGCACACTGCCAGGACATTTCTATGTAAATTCTAATTTCAGTTTTCACAACTAAAGATTTCTTTATTTTCTATATTTGTACAGCTAAATTTTCTATAATTGTACAGCTAAGTTTTTTTTTTATATTTTATATTTTGTCTTATTTTCTATAGCTAAAGTTTTTCTATATTTTATTTCTTATTTTATTCCATAATTTATTTCTTATTGATAATCTTTTTTTTAAGGTCACGGGTGGTCGTATAAGCATTTCACTGCATATCGAACTGTGTATGACTGTGTATGTGACGAATACAATTTGAATTGATAACATTTATTGTAGTTTCAACTAAAATGTTATAGTCCCTCATCACCGAGGTACCTTGATTAGAATACTGTCATATTACAGTAAATAAACTATCTACAGCAAGGAGAAAGACATACAGTACTGTAGGTCATTGAGAACCTCTAGCAATTAAATTGGATTTAAAGGAGTGGAGGCACAAACTGGAATGAGCTCTAAACCCCTTTGGGGTCTTATTCACTCAATGGAACCTTGATTCGGTCAGGCTGCAAAGAGGTTGAACTTCTGATAAGACAGGTGGTCACTATTCTTCTAATGACTTTGTTTCCTGATGTTTTATCACCTAGGCTTAAAAAATGCCAAAAGAGCTTATTTCTGATACACACAAGAGGATCCACCCTTCCAGAATCTTGCGTTCCAGCTCCACTGGCTGGCACTGTGGGCCCAATGTATACAAACTGGATAATCAGGTACTGTAGCTTTGCACTATACAAAAACCTAAGGAACACTACTGTACATCTATCTGTCCATCCATTTCCTGTACTGATTACAGGAAATGGAAATTGTGTATGGTTATGGGGGCCCTATTCAGCCAAACTGGAAGAGCACCCTGGATGGATTACCAATCAAAGATGCTCACTGGGAATGTGCACAGATGCTAAAATTACATTTTAACCAATTAGCCCATTAAAGCCAATGTATGATGAACCAGTTTGGGTAGAGCTTTTAACAATAAAAGCTATCATAAAGCATTTTTAAAGAATTCTGGATGTAGATCCTAAATATGCCAGCCAGGGTGACAATGAAATCAATAATGATTAAACAATTATAATAAAACAGTGAATCTTGAATCACTGAGAAAAAAGAAAATTCTCAGAATGACACATGAAATAACGTAATGAATAAGTTGTATATTGCTGGAAGGTATTTTGCATTTCAGTTTCATACTTTGTTTAAGATGACTAGAATGCTTGTGAGGTGCAATACTTGCCTTCTGACTGCAACAGGAATAAGCTGTATGGACTAAACAGGGGTAAAATTGCTCTCACTTTATTGGCAAAACACAAAGTGGAGACATAATCCTGGACAGCCTGACATTTTCTTAGACCTAATTTACATTGTATTGGTTGTGGTTTTCACATTTGTCAAATAAATGGTAATTGGCATTTTATTGACTAGGTTTTGGTGTTTTGAAAATTGCAACCTTGCTCTCACTGTTTAAGTAATGAACATAACAAAAGCCATGCAAACCCCTCTAAACCACAGGCATGTAATTCTAAACTTATTGGAACTCAGCTAGAAAAGCAATCTCATACGAGGCTGCAAAATAAGGCTTAAGTGATCAGAATTTTTGCCACATCAGCCTCTGTTACTGTTGATCCATATTAAATGGCTTGAATACAGTTTTAATTTAGCACCGACTGGTGTGCTGCCAGTGCTAATATTGTCTATACGATTAGGCCGCTATCACAACTAGCATGGACACAGTTAAGAATGCCTAATAGTTAAAGTCCGTTTCAATCTCTTTTCTCTTTGCACCATGTTTAGGAAAGATGGCAGAGTGGTTGTTGTTTTCTGCTCTGTAATGAGTTCCATTTTGCGCAGTGGACCATGTGAAAATTCAGTTTTTATATTTAGCAGCCACAACACCCTCCTTACCCAAGCACAGCAGGCACGCAATGATGAATACAACGACCAGGCTCTCCCTGCATTCTCCATTTAGCTTTAAAGAAACAAACAAAGGGATGTGATGCTGGAAAAAGAAAGGTTGCCATTTTTTTTGTGTAAATTATTCATATGTCAAAAGGTGAACCCCCCCCCCCCCCCACACACACACACACACACTTTGAGGCATGCATAGAATGTGTACTATTTTTATTTTTTTTTATAAGGAAGTTTCTTCTGATTTTGTTCAGATGCCATCTGACTTTTTTCAATATGGTCTGTTTTTTTTTTTTCTGTAAGCGTGGGGTACTTGGGGCTTGTACATTAAACCCAAGTGGCACAGATCTGTGCCGGCAACACAGCATAGGTCAATGATGATTAAAAAAATATTAATTGGGAGGCTTCAAACATATACATTTGGGTTTTATAACGTGTAAATTTTATAATCTTTAAAATTGAGCATTTTATTATTATTATTATTATTATTATTATTATTATTAGTAGTAGTAGTAGTAGTATCAGTAGTAGTAGTAGTAGTAGTAATGTTTGTATAGTTAGTTATAGTTAGTTCATCACATTGCCTATTCTTTCATGAATAAAAGGGTATGTCACTCTGTACTGCACAATCATGAGCCCTGTATATGTTTATTAAAAAAAGAAAAACTGCAAAACAAACATGTATGTTTAAGGTTTTTTGGTTAAGGGAAGCAAGTGAATGAATATGATTTGCATGGAGAAAAAATCTATTCTGTTACTTTTCTAAAGAGATGTTTTGCTTCTTTGGGTTTGTTCTTTGTTATTTACAGTATGAACTAGAACCTCTCATACTTATAAGAAATACCACATCTACTGTTACATAACCCAGATCTACTGTACCATACCTTGATTAACAATGAACACAAAATATGACAGCTCCACAGGTTTTTCTAAAAAAAAAAAAAAAAAAAAACAGTGCAAAATCTCTTTTTGCATTCAAAACCTATAGCCATGATGAAGATATATTTCGCTGCTAGCCAGAAGAGCTCCCAAATGGGTTACAGAAATAGTCCATCTTGAAGCAAGTGTTCTTGGCAGAGCTTCAAGCAAGTATTTTATGAAACTTTTAACCATCTTTCCTCAGGAAGAGACAGTAGTTTCTGAATTAGGATAAAACAAACCATCGAGGAAGGAGGTGTACTAGAGTTTCAAAACAATATTGTAGGTGTAACTAGTCCATACATTATCATCTCATGCTATTTACTGTATCTGTCCAGCCCTTCACAACCTAGCTTGCTGCTCTGTCCCCATACATGACGGGAGTTTCAAAGTGGCTGTTATCAGGTGAAAAGAAGTTATTAGACTCTACTATAAATTAAATGGCCATCTCAGCTGTTTTGAAATATAAGACATCGAAATTGTGACAATTCAACTATTAAACGTCTAAAGTGCAGAAATGATAAGCTACAGCTTAACCACGTCTTCACTCGAAGGCCACTTCAAATTCATCAAAAGTCGGAGACAACTGGGAAACATTTTTATTTAATCACTGCTTAAACGTAGACAGAAAGCCATTTTCTAACATTACATACTATTATTCTGTGTCTGTTTCTTATCAAGAAATTGAACAATACCTACAAATGCTGCACACAGTGTTCCAAGAGCTGAAATATATAGAGTACTCACCATCCTCCTTTTGCCTTTAGAACTGCCTTAGTTCTTTGTGGCATAGATTAATCCATGTGCTGGAAACATTCCTTTGACATCCTGGTCCATATTACCGGATAACATCACAGTTGCTGCAGATTTGTCGGCTGCACATCCAGGATGCGAATCTCATGGTCCACCACATCCCAGAGGTTCTCTGTTGGATTGATATGTGGTAAAGGCTATTTGAGTCCAGTAAATTGTCATGTTCAAGAAACCAGTTTCACATGATTATAGCTTTGTGCCATGGCCCGTTATACAGCGTGGCTATAAAGCGATGGACATGGGTAGCAACAATATTCAGGTAGGCTGTGGCATTTAAACAATGCTCAGTTAAAACTGAGGGGAAAATATCCCCCACACCTTTGCATCACCACCATCAGCCTGAACCATTGCTACAAGCCAGGATGGATGAAGGCTTTCATATTGTCTATGCCAAATTCTGACCCTACCATCCCAATGTCGCAGCAGAAAATCAAGACTCATCAGACCAGGTAAAGCATTTCCAATTTCCTATTGTTCAATATTTGTGAGCCCAAGCAAATTTTAGCCTTAGTTTCCTGTTCTTAGCTGACAGGAGTGGCATCTGGTGTAGTCTTCTGTTGTTATAGTCCATCTGCTACAAGGTTCTACATGTTGTGCATCCAGAGATGCTCTTCAGCATACCTAACAGAATAATATTTGAGTTACTGTTGACTTTCTATCAGCTCCGACCAGTCTGGTCATTCTCCTCTGGCCTCTGGCATCAACAAGGCATTTTTGCTCAGAAAACTGCCGTTCACTGGATATTTTTTAGACAATTCTTTTTCAGACCATTTTCTGTAGAATCCTAGAAATGGTTGTGTGTGAAAATCCCAGTGGATCAGCAGTTTTGGAAATACTCAGACCAGCCATGTGGCACCATGCCATGCTCAAAGTCACTTTTCTTCCCTATTCTGATGCTCAGTAATGCTAAATGCATTAAATTGCTGCCATGTAGATATTTGCATTCATGTGCAATTGAACATAAGCCTAATACCTAATGAAGTGACCAGTGAGTGTGAGTTTATTCTGTAGAAGTAGAAATGAAGTTGTTTTTAAAAAAGTTCGCCTTAAAATCTATTATGAAAAATATTTATTATCCTACTGTTCTATCAAGTTTCTGTGAAAATTCAGTTTCTGGTTACACTGCAAGATTAGTTGTATGTTTATTAAGCAATTAGCATTTTGTATTTACTGCTAAATTGTTAAATCACCTGTACCAGAATGTGAAGAAGCAAAAACAGTATATTGCATTTTAGACATACTTTTTATTGCCCTTATTAAATCATTTATTTGCTAACTGAATCTCTTTTTCACTTTCTTCTCTGGTTTTCCATACTCAGGTTATAACAGTCAGAACTAAACATAAACAACAATCCTGAGAAATTTAGAGAAATACTAAAAGATATGCAAACTAAAGCTGTCTAGTTCATCTTTCGCCTATGAACACAATCAAATAGATGACAAATAATCGTTTAAAAGAAAAATGGTTGAATTGTTTTACTTCCTTCCCCACCACAACTAACCAACTGCAACTAAGGAAATGCTGTGAAAGAAAGAAAAAAAAAAGATTATCTGAGAGATATAAGGGTCTTTTTGAATAAATCTGCAAAAATGTCAACAATTCTGTGTTTTTCTGTCAATATGGGGTGCTGTGTGTACATTAATGAGGGAAAAAATGAACTAAAACCAAAAGGGAAACCCTTTGTCTCAGTTTGACACCAAGGTTTCCCTGCTATCCCTAAAAATAACTTCTCCAGCAGTGCAGTTTTATACTGACAAATGCAAGGTTTCCTATCATAACTCGAGCAAACAGCTTGGAAAAATGTTAAGTAAAATGCTTTAGGATTAAGGCTTCTTAATTCTGCTGAAGGATCAGAAAGATAAGATATTTATGAATAATTTTTTGCAATTTAATAGATTTCACCTACTGCACACTAGCCATAGTGTAAAACTACCGTGTGACTTAATAACTGACTTGATATGACAGGTCACAAATATCCAAGTTCTTAGGACGTGATTCAATACTCTTCTCAGTGCTGTCCAACTTCGTATCAGGTTAAAAAAAAGACTTGGTAACCTACAAGGGAGAACAAAAAGAAAAAAAATTTTTTTTTAATTCCACAAAAACATAACCTAAACTTAGTATTGAACCCTGGGGCTGTGAGGCAACAACTCACTGCACCACTGGTCCACCTGCTGAACTTATTTGCTTTTCAGTAACCTGAAATAGATGTATGAATGAATGTTGGTCTGACAGGGAATTCCTGATTTGTTTACATAATACAGAACATATACTATTACTGCGTAAGTTAACATAAGTTACAGTAAATCTTTTATTGTATGATGACCTTGTTTAAATGTGTTTTTATTTCTTAATTGAGATTTGAACCTAGAATAGTTTTAAACTTTTCCAAAAAATTTTTTTTTATGGATTTTGATGACCATTATGTGGCATTCATTCTGTCAACAGCATAAAAATGAGGGTACAGAAACATTTTTCTCAGAAACAAGATCATACTCTAATCTTCATGGCTCTTTTTGCCTTTCTCAATCTATACCCCATGCAGTTTATTGATTTGGGTTAGTCTCCAGAAGAATTGTCTGTCTGGTTGTTGTTGCAGCTAGTTTATCTTAGATATAATATTTTACATCTTTTCTTAAGTTTATTCTGTGATGTAAACCCTCTTGCGCTATTGTCTGGTCACTGATCAGCATTGTATGATTACGTACACTAGAGAAGAACTACTGGATATAAGGCAATCAGTACTCTCTACATTACATTCCTTACATCAAATACAAGATGGATAGTAAGTGCTCCTCAAAAACTTTTCTTTCTTTCCTGCTATCTTGTGGAAGCAGGGGTGTGGTCAGGTGTTGTGTAACTGCGGGCTTAAAGCCAGTGCATCACATAAACCTATAGCTTTTTAGCTTGAACGGAAAACAGCGCATGGATAGCTTCACAGGGGCGGGGCATCAAAATTCTCCACGGCCAGCAGCAAATAAAATGATACGGTTGTCTATAAAAAACTTGCAGCTGCTTTATATGGTGAGTAGGACTTGCATGATTGCATGACTCCCTCTCAGATTCAGACCGCTCTGAGGAAACTCCGGCACATCGAAACCCGCCACAAAGAAGCCTATTCCCCTGCTCTACAGCCTCCCCGCTCACTCATGTCACTCCTCTCCGCGCCCAACCAAGGATGGAAATACAGACCCAGAGGCCACCCCCTAATGAACTGAATAAGCTAGTGGATCAGGACGTGTTCTCCACTGAGCTGGGACTGACCCACCTGGACCTTACTAAAGGGTACTGGCAGGTGGCTATGACACCAGGAGCAAAAGAGAAAACCGCCTTTTGCACTGAAAAGGGCACTGGCAATACCAGTGTGTACCACACCTGTATCACCTAAGGAAAGTGGAAGTGCAAAGTGAACTTTGAGGTAAGGTGAACCGATAGAGGTGGTGCACTTCTAACATACCTCCTCAATCTCCTGAAATAGAAGTGGAGAGAGGTGGTCCCTGTACCAGGCAGTGGTAATTCCCAGCAGAAGTGCACAGTTAGGCAGTTGGAAGTATGATAGCTGGGTTTTTACCCAAGTTCATAACCAAACTGACAAGACTGCAGCCCGGGTAAGACCAAAGACCAAAAACAGTGTGAGGCAGTTCCATGGGCTGTCTGGCTATAATATAAGGTTTATTATTAGGTTTTATATGTCCAACCACCAACTGATCTTATTAAAAAGATGGCACCAGATTCAGTACAGTGGATGCCAAAACTACTTACTGAGGCAGCTATCTACTTTCAGTTCTGATTATACTGTACCTTTCTCCAATGACCCCATCACAGCTGACTAGATATAATGTTGCTGAGCCTAGACCTGACCAGTGAAAGCAACCCCAAAACATAGCACTTCCTCCAGTGGCTTGTACAGTGGACATTATGCATGATGGGTGCATTTCGTAGTACCCTCTTATGCCCATTGCTCTGGAATAGAAAACATCTACCTAAAATCAGACCACATAACTTTTATATTTGCTTCCATATCCAATCTTAATGTTCACTGAAAAATGTAAGCTTAGGAAGCCTGCAGGATATGTCTTTCATCTTCATTGTTTAAGAAATGAGAAGCTTCTCATTGCATCAGTTAGGGTTAAAAGAATTGTTGCAAGCTAAAACATATTAATCATTAATCTAAATAGTGACTTTTTTGGCCAGTGAGCGTGCATGCTGACTCCACACATGAGGCGTCCATGCATGTCATTATTGATGCAACCAATATAATCAATGACATAACTGACATTGTAATTAAGGACACATATCCCTAAGTGAGAATTCTGCAAACATAAAGTTGTTCATTATTTCAGCTGTTCACTTCCTACTTCAAGGTCCAATACTGCTATTTTTAATTAAAAGTGATTTTGAAGCCTTTAAAATCCCTGCAAAATTAAATCCTTTCTAAATCTTTTTTCCATAACAGTAAGTTTACAGTAATACAAAGAAATATTCATATATTTCACAAAAGATGGTTTAACCCAGTTGAGCATTACCAGTTCAAAAATCTGTAATCAATCATGTTATCTGTCCTGGATAAGGATTTATTTAAGACCAGAGGAAGTACTGTACAGTAGATGATTATACTATTCACAGTATCATGACAATGGTATAAGCAAATTTCTTTGTAAATGCATTACATAATCATTTCATGCATTCTACACTAATATTTAGGGTTTAAATGAGTTTCTTTATACATTTTTCAGCATTCCAGTGGGTGGTTAAAATACCCCTATACTTCTGAACTTGTTTCTTATGCCAGATGGTGGGCAGAGTTTGGATGGATGGAACCATGCAGCAAGGGCTTGCGCAACATTACAAAGTCTCCAATGATATTTTATTTACTTCAGTGCAAGCAAAAGTATAAGGACTAATGTTGTAACCCAAGGTACACATGATGTCTGTGCTTAGTTTTGCAACATTCGGCTATATTTTTATTATTAAAATGATTTTGAAAACATTTAGTGTTATGAGTGGTGTGCCGAGGAAACAGGGGTGGTGTGCAAAGACAAAATTGTCGTATTGTTAGTGAGTCTTCTTTAATATAGGTTACATTCCATGTCTGTTGATGATAAGTATATTTATGTTATAATATGAAAGGCATGTTATACATACAGTATGTATGTTATATACACTTTTGCAATTAAATGTCTAAAAATTTTTTATTTTGCATTGATTTTCTCATATAATAATTAAAATACAGTATAGTAATTTATTAAAATCTGCAAAGGTTATTTCAACTAAGTTACTAATGGAACTCCATCCTGCAAATCAAAAATGATTTGTCCCAGTGCCAGGTCACCAGCATCAAATGATGTCATTCTCCTCTGTGGATTTTAAACACACTGTGGTGAGTTCTCACTCACTCACTCACTCACTCACTCACTCACTCACTCACTCACTCACTCACTCACTCACTCACTCACTCACTCACTCAAACTGGTGGAGCCAGAGCCAAACCAACATGCATGGGGAGAACATGTAAACTCCTATGAAAAAAATGTTCACAGACCTGAAGGCAGAACTCTAATGCAGGAGGTGCAAGGACACAGTTCCCACTGGCCTGCTAGGTTCCTCCTTAGTAAAAGTTTAGTCACTTTTCAGAGATTTTTTTTTTTTTAATATTTTGTATTTTGTTATATTCCTGATATTATAATAGAACTTCTCTATTAAGACTGAGATCATGCCTGTTAATATATTGTGGTGTGGTGATACATTAAACCATTCCTTTGGTGACACATATTTCCTAGTTGGCATTATCTCTCTGTGGACACACCAGTGAAAGGAAAATGCTTTGTTATTCTTTAGAGCACATCATAATATGGACATAAAGTTTTTTGTTTTCTGTTTAGTAACATCAGTCTAAAGTTAAGTTCAGCTGTTAATCCACAGTCGAGGGAGTGGGAATTGTAGTCTCTCGCAGGTTCAGTAACACCGCGACTGGCAGTAGCCCGATGTAGGAAGATGGAGAAAAAGCACTGAAGACCTAATTCATGACAAAGAAGGTTTCAGGAGTAGAAAGAACTATTACATTGATTTCCAGCCATGAAGTTTACAGATGCTAAAGTTTACAGAAGTTAATGCGTTGGAGCAACAGCTGTTTCAGAAAGAAGACACACTGTCCGTAGGTATCAGAACACTTCACACTGTTCATCAAACAATCTGCATGGGCAGCAATCAAAGTATTAGAGATTTGTTGCAGATTAGAGTATTAAAGATTTAGATTAAAGACGTTGAAAGTATCAAATGTAGAAATTCGCAGGAACTGTAATGAGCCACAGGCACTGCTGATGGATCAATGTCATATGAGTGTCCCCTAACAAAAGATCTGCTTGAAAAGTGTCCTGAAGTTCAGGTAACTTTGGTGAATCAGAAGTTACTCCCTTTAATGCCCCTTTTTTCCAAAATAGCAGACAATTGCCAATGCTTGCTGAATGTGTGTCGGTACCTGTGCGTCATTCAGCTGGAACGAAGAAGACTGTCGATAGAGATATTGACGAATGGCGGTCAAACAAGCTGAACAATGAGAGATAATGAACAACTGAAGGTCGATTGTCTGCAGGTTGTGTACATATTGATGGTCATAAACAACCGACAGGTAGAGATTAAAGCTCAAATTGTGGGCAACATATTGAAACCACTATAAAATGACTGACTGCACTTTCACTTTAATTTCATTTTCAGTCCATTTCCGGATGTTCATCATGTCACCATGTTTCAGATCCTGAAAAAAACTTTAAAAAGCTATGAATATCATATAAACATCATAAATAAATATAAATAGAAGACATGTCACTAATGAATAGTAAACAATACACATTAGTTACAATTCAAAAATGCAGGTACTGAACCTATTGTAATTGAGGGTAGGATTGCAATCGATAATGCATGCATTGATTATTTTAATCATTGTTAAAAGATTCAATGTTTCTGCTTGCCTAACAAGTCAGTTCTTAAAAGTTATTTGATGATGCTGGATCAATTACAGTGCTGATAATTACTGTCACTGTGGGATTGTTAACTATATGAAGCAAGATGTTATTGAGATGTGTTCTTTGTCACATTAAACATTGCCCGAAAGATCAATCATTCGTTAACTCTGATTGTGAGTATAATATAACCGCCAAAGAAAAGATTTGTTTGCAATTTGCAGGCACTTAACATTAACTTTATGACTATTAATAAGTCTTGTTCATGTATTTCTTCTATGGATTATATTGATTATGCATAGTGTCAGGAGATGTGCCAGGAGGCAAAGTCATCTTCGAGTCTTCAGCAGCAGATTCAACAGGAGCAAACGTCCACTCTTTCCCATCTTCCTTCTTCTACGTCTTCTACAACAACAAAATCAACTGGCTGACAGTTGATAATTATGGAATGAAACATGGGGGACAGATAAAAACAAGAGGGGGACAAACGTTCAGCAACTTATTCAGGCGACAGGTAGTAACACCTGCAAAAGAGCAAATTGTCGTTGCTTGTCTTAATAGCATGGTTTAAAAAAGATTACATCAGATTAGAAAATGAACATGAGCTGGTCGACTGTTGACAGAAATTAGGCTGCTGGTTGTGTTTTGTCGCAAGGTGTTGGAGCTTACAGACTAAGATCTCTCTCTCTACTGATATTGAGATACCATTGTGTTTTGAAGAAAAAATGGGTTGATTGTGTTCTTACCAATTCCAATGCTTTTACTCATAAAGATGCCAAGTACTTTGCCCCTCTTTATGCCCCTTTATTGATTTAAAATATATTTATAATTATAGATTACAATCACACTCACCAAAGTGACACATACTTCCAAAAACTGTTAGAATTCGTGTTGTTACGCTTCTGATTTCAGTGAGACGTCTCAGCGAGAAAAGAATATACACAAATCTTTCCAGCAGACCCTTTCCTGTCTCTCTTCTAAGCCTCTACCTACTTGGTCTTCCTGAGATACTTCTTATCCCTGCTGTATTGCAAAGTGTCAAGTCTTATAAAACAGCTGAGAGAAAGTCAGCACAGGACAGGTCCAAGTTGAGTGAGATCAAGAGCTCACTCCTCAGCTCTACTGAGCACGAGTTCTCTTCACATAGTCTGTGAATCCAGGAATACTGAAAATGTAAGAGATGATCTGTGGCTTAATTGTGGGATCAGTCTCCTTAAATATTGGCATCCAGCTATTTTCAATCAAGTTATCAGGTGGTGGTGCAGCGCTTACACTCAACCAACATTTTCTCATCATTTACCATTATTGTTACTACTTAATACTATTAGTCTGCTTTAACATCATGTCAGTGCAACACTGTGAAAGTGAAAACATATAGCAATACTAAACTACTTACCTGTCCTTAAATAATCACAAGCTCAAAATTAACAGGCATAACACCCACAACAGTTCAAAAAGAGATACAATGACAGTGCATAAACCTAACTACTAGCCAGAGAGTCACTTTAAAAGTGCACAGGCCACACAGTAATAGCAATATCACAAGCACCAGTACAACTTAACAATATACGTAGTGATACATACAGTTAAACAGTAGTCGCAAAGTAGGAAATATCTGAAGCGATTCCGAATTGATCATTATTGTTAATTATGTGTTTATTATTATTTATTTTTGTTCAACTTAAATAAAATAAAACTGTTATTTTACCTGAGTGGAAATTCTTTCTTTAATTTAAATACTGTATGATGATCTATGAATAATTTTTTGCAGTGAACAGAAATGCAGGACACTCAAACAAAGAGATGAGGCGACCTAGTTGTTGGCCTCAAAGACCCTTTGGGAAATGTTACTCCAAGAGGCTTGTCCTAGATGGCGAAGCATCTAAGACAAAACACTGAACTGCCTCATGGCCCATTTTTACTGGCTGGGCATTTGTGTCTATGTACAAAGTTAAGATATACAAGGCTGGTGAATTTACAGGCTGTCCAAAAAGGTTTTCCATGACCTCATCAGGCCATTAGATCTGACTATACAAGCGCTTTGGGCTGTACTATATTGGGATACACTATACATGGCGACCTACTATATGACCAGCATCTCAGCATGCAGTGTTGTTAAGGCACTCTTCTATGTTATCCCCTAAGACAGAATCCCAGAAGGAATTCTGACTGATCACATGTGACTGGTTGTGGGTGTATTGGTTTACTGTAAATAAAGATGCTGAAAAATACATTGCAAAATAAACACCAACAAGAATTTCTGTTCTTCAGTTCCACAAACTATATAGAGTTATGATATTAGGCAAAAAAGGAGAACTGCCCTGCTATATTTTAACAGTGTTAGACTGTTAGATTTGTCAGTTTCCAGTAGAGTGGATAGCAGCTTTCCAATGAGTGTTTTTGTAGGAAGAATGTGCCTTCCATGGTTAGGTGCCGTCATTAATGGGGGAGTGCCCTAAGAGATACTGTAGGTGGGGATTGGACCCTAGAATAAAGGTGGTTTTCAGATTGTTTGAAGATGACCTTATAACACTCACTGATTAATGAGCAGCAACAGCAGCCTGTTTTAAGTTAGGGCTTATGTATTTTACTCTTGGCATGATGGCTTTTACTCTTGGCATTCAAAAGAATGCTCCAGAACACCAAAAATTCTGCTTTTACGGCAGTCACACTTGTTGGGGATTAATTAATCTTGTGTATTTTACTAATAACACCTGAGTGCTGATTATGTTCTTAATGATTGTGGTAGTACTGTAGGTAGGGTGCACGTATTTTTCCTGCTGGTTATAAAGGTTGTTTTACTTCTTGGGAAAAATAAACAATTGTTATATATCTAAAAAATTTTAACATTTATTTTGCATGAGAGTGTGATTTATTTTTCTCCTAAACGTATATATTTAGCTGGCATGGTGGCTTAGTGGTTAACACTGCCACCTTGCACCTCCAGGGTCTGGGTTAAAATCCTGCCTTGGTCTTTGTCTATAAAGTTAGCATGTTCTCCTCGTGCTGGATTGGGTTCCTCTGGGTACTCTGGTTTCTTTCCGCAGTCCAAGACATGCAGATAAGGCTTATTGGTGGTCCCAAATTGCCCATAGTGTTTGAATGAATTTGTGAATGTGTGTGTGCTCTGCAATATACTGGCACCTCGTCCAGGGTGTACCCTGCCTCATGCCCTAAATTTCCTGGGATAGGCTCCAGGCTACAGGATAAAGCAATATAGACGTTGTGTGAGGTCTGTGAGACAGTATGCCTGCCTTGGTCATATGATATAGCTAAATAAATTAAGATCAGCATGAGTGCATCCCATATAAAAATTAAAAAAAAAGATATTTTTATGCAACAATTTTCCTGGGCATACTTCTTTACAAGACTGACACTGTTACACCACATGTAATGTAATAGGCTTTCCACGTGCCATTTTACCCACTGAACCCTTTGAAGTATCCATAGTCTGTGACAAGACATACTGAAGTGAGCAGACTAGGAAAGTGGCCCATGTACTTTGTGCAGTCTGAAGGGATAAGTGTCCAGGAATCCATTAATGCAGGGAACAATTTAGAAGGTGTAGCAGTTCACTTGAAATTGTTGATTGAACCAACCATCACTACAGTCTGTTCTGCATAAATCAAAATAAAAGTTCAAACTAGGTAAATCTGGCTTTTTATACATTTATCACCTTTCTATATCACTCAAATTCTTATCTTGATGCTTAAATATTCCTCTGATAGGATTGGAGTTCAGCTAACCCCAATGGTAATGGCAATTTTTCTCTATTGCACCCATGTGCTTCTTATCTCGAAATTGGACTTCTGTTAGCTCTTTCTTTAAGTACCATCAGAGTTCTGCTACCAATCTATAATTTATCTTTTCATAGTTATGTGCAATCTTCCTAAACTCTCCCACATTACCCCACTGAGATCTGCAATGTTATGCATTGACCTATATATCCTACAAGATATCAGTCTGTTCTCTGTACTTGCGCCCAATTGGTGAAAGGAACTCCAGTGGCAGTCTTCAAATGATTACTGAGCAACCTGAGCATAAAGGTAAGTTTTTGAGACTATAAATTTACTCATCTTAATGCCCATCTAAAATTATTCTACAGATGGATCCTCTCCTTACAAAGTATAGTGGATAGACATTTTTTTCACTGACCACATGTTTTTCGTCATTAATCGAGACCAAAAGCCATCTGCTTCTCATTAATGTTCCTCATTTGATTTCATAAAGTTTCTTCTCTTGGGGCCCTTCTGCAGTGACCATCTCTCAGTGGAATACCAATCTGGCCTTCTGTTTTCTCTAGGGGATGTGTTCAGTAAAGCCTCTCTGTGCATGTCATATTACTGTTAATGCAGCGCACCACCTATACTTAGTCTAACCATATATGAATTGATATGTTATAACATATACCCTATTGTACAGTATATAACATATAGCAATAAATTTAGTATTAAAATGTTTATACATGTTTTTCTATTCCTGAATAGCCGTAATGGCCAGAGGATAAATAAAAGTGTGTAAATAAAAGAGGAGAATCTATTGCTTCCATCCACTGCTGAGGATAATGTATTATTTGTAATTCACAATACTTCAGGTTAGCACACAACTAATATCACAAGGTGATCAGATTTATTCTAGTCTGAGTGACAGCGCACTGTTGTGACATAGGCTTCCCTGACAAGACTGCCAAATTTCCCTTCTTTGTAAATGAGATTTTAATCTCCATACCCCCACCACCCTAAAAAATGATGCACTGCAGCATCTCACCTCATGCTGAGACATCCCATCATGCTGGGATTCTGGTTTGTCAAAGACAGATTGCCCTGCTTGAAACCATGTTGTAGCTAAAAAAAAATGCAGGGGTCTAAGAAATAGTAATGTATTACAATAGCAGCACATATACTTAAAAATATAAAAATTCAAAAATGTATTTTTTTCCAGTATAAATATGATACACACCCAAGCATCATCATCTACCTACAAGGTGTTTGGAAGGATGTATATTATTTCAGAAAAAGAGTGCAGGGAGTGGACAAAAGAGTGCACAAAGATTTTTAAAGCATCATCAGCCTCCTGCTCTACCTGTCTTAGTTGCACTTTGGTATATGATGACAACTTGCTATCATAGTATAGGTATTCACTGTATAATGTCTGTTTGTGCGTCAACTGACTGCTTGTCCATTAGTCATCCCCTAATGCTTAAAGCATTACAGTATTAGTGGACAGAAACAGATAAATCAAATGCAAAAGCTTTCCACACACACAGAGCAAGCATCTAATGTCTTTTGTACGCAAATCGCTTATTCATATTTTACGATTTGTCTTCTGTCTCAATCAGAGAGACACTAGCAAATTTTGGGTGTCTATGAGATCATGAATGCAGAATAAGGCAGATAGCACTTTACTTGATGTTTGTTATACTGCCATATGATACAGTGTAAAAAGAAATTTGAAAAGATGGAGAAAGCACATGCTTGTTTTAACTTACTGTAAGTGGAAATTTCACAATTGTTACTGAATGTTCCACACACTACCATTAGAAATGCTGATAGATGAAATTAAGTTAACAAACTGCAATTCTAGCAGTCTAGCTAGCTCAATGAATGCAATATCGTGCATGAATAAAACAAGAATAAATTAAACAAATAAATTAAACACTGTTTACTTAGAAGTAAAAAATGTATCAAACGATTTTAGATTTTTTTTAAATCATCTATATTTCTATATCTATAAGTAAATAAAGTAAAACTAAAAAATCTGCAGCAACTAATACAATTTGGAAAGAAAATACTGCACATTGGTCTCTGAAAGTTCTCCCATAAGGCCCTTCAAAAGCATAAGGTCTGCTAGTGCACCGTCTGTAGCTGTGCACCATTCAGCAGTGTTATGCCCACATGACCATGCTGATGCCCTGTTGGATGGTGCATCACTTAACAAAGTGCACTCAGATGAGTTCTCAAGGACCTCCGACCACAGAAAGCAGCTGACTCCCAGCAGTTGGCATTACCTTGAAATTGCTTAGCAGTGCTTTTCAGACCTAGCAGGTGCACTATATAGAAGGAAACCATTTATTCCTTACCATCCTGCATGCTGATTTACAGTACTCACATGGCTTGGCTGGTTCACAAATAGCTAGCCAGATGATCTACACTGGATTTTTTTTAATGCATGCCAAAGCAGTTAGATATTTGTTACATAAATGATAAATTAGATTATTTGCAAGCACCCAAATGTTCTGTAGTATAAAGAATGCCAGTAGTCAATTCTTTATCCTTCTTTAGTCAAGCAGTGTATGCTGGTTTCAAATTAAATGGAGACATTAAAGACAATACGCAAGAGATAAACAATAAAAAAAAAACACCAAGCAAAACCAACTAAAATAAAAAAAATTTAATAAAATAAAAATTCATGCTTAGAGTCGAAACCATTTAGTAGTAATAAAACCTATATAATCCTGTATGAACAAGTTGGAGTTCAAATTCAAATTTTATTTGTCACCTACACAGTCATACACAGTACGATATGCAGTGAAATGCTTATACGACCGCTCGTGACCTTAACAATTTTAAAAACAATTAACAAGTAACCAGAAATAAGAAAGAGAAATAAATAGCTGAACTATAAGAAAGTAGAACAAAATATAAAATTTTCAAAAATATATAAGAAATATAAAAACCTATCTGTACATGACCAAATAAATTTAAAATGCAAATAAAAAGTAGAAATGAATGAAAATGTCCAGAAGTGTGCAAATGTGCAATGTGTGTGCAAATGTGCTATGTCCATGATTGACTGGTCTACAGTGTACTAGGGTATGTGCGCAGATGAATAATGTCCATGAGTGTCCATTTCTGTGCGGTGTTGCAAAAACGCAGAGATGATTAGTCCTGTGTGTTAATCTGGTTGAGAGACCGTATCGCCTGCAGGAAGAAGCTCCTCCTCAGCTCGTCCTTCACGATCTTCCTGGACTTGGTCCAGCACCGCTTGCTGTAGATCGAGTGCAGGTCAGGGAGCTCGGTGCGGGTGATTGCACCACCCTCTGTGGAGCTCGTCTGTCCTGCATGGTGCTGTTCCCGAACCATGATGTTTCCTGTCAGGATGCTCTCTATGGTGCAGGAGTAAAAGTTCCTGAGCACCTTGGAGGGCAGTCTAAAGTCT
>JAOVVA010000052.1:1512771-1535937 GCA_028565275.1 Leiocassis micropogon | reverse complement strand
TCTATAAATACACTATGTGAGCCAAAGTATATGGACACTAGTGATGGGAAGAAGATAATTTTAGTGACTCGGTTTTTTGAATCTTATTCATCAAAATGAACAAATCTTTTTTTGAGTCATTTAGTCAATTCTTTTGATCGTTCTTTTGATCAGAAATAAAATAAAATATTGCATTTTCAATAAAAAGACCCCCAATATGTCTACATACACAAATTTTGGCTATAGTTGTAGTAATCAAAATATTACAATGCAGCTAAGGACATATTATAATAAACAGAATGAGTAGCTCACCTCTCATATCTTCCTCCCAGTCTGAGTCATTCGTTCTTTTGAATCTATTGCACTGCATAGCGTCAATGGGAGTCACGTGACAAAGGAACAAACGACTCGAGACTTAAAGACTCATTGAGGAAAATTGTTCAATTTCGTTTCCTGTGTACTGCACTGCATAGCGTCTATGGGAGTCACGTGACAAAGGAACAAACGACTCGGGACTTGTAGATTCATTGAGAAGAACTGTTCAATTCTGTTTCCTGTGTACTGCACTGCATAGCGTCTATAGGGGTCACGTGACAAAAGAATGAATGACTCGGAGTAGAAGAGTCGTTAAGAAAGAATCGCTCAATTCTGCTTTTTGTACCTAACCTATGGCGGTTTTGTGATGATTTGCGCATGCGCGCCCAGTAGAAAATTAACGAATCACTCTCCGAGACTACTCGTTCTTCTTAGTCACATTAAAGATTCATTCAAAAAGAACGAATCGTTCATCAACGACCCATCACTAACGGAGACCCAACCATCTCACCCATATGTGGGCCTTCTACAAACTGTTACACACAACTGGAAGTTGGAAGTACACAATTGTATAGAATGTATTTGTATATTGTAGAATTTCCCAAAATGACAATGTACCTGTGTACAGTAAAAAGCGAGGTCTATGAAGGCATAGTTTGCCACGTCTTCATAGTTAAGAAAAATAACTCTTGGCTGGACGAACCTTATCCCAATTCTAGTGAACACTTCAGGCTTCCTCACTAATGCTCTTGTAGCTGAACAAACAAATTTCAAGGTCCGTGGCGGGTGCCCCCGCGCGCCTGCATTCTCCACCAGCGAAACTAGTTCGACCCTTGTGCACGGGTGGCACCACAAACACATGGACACAAGGCGAGGTCTTTCGGGAGTAAGGGTAATTTTATTTAAGGAAAATGGGGAAGGAAAGGGTTAAAGGAGGGAGGAAGGATTAAAAGGGAAGGAAAGGTGTGAAGGTGTGCATGGTAGTGCTCCTGCATTCTCCCATGACGACGTCCTCTCCCGCTGACATGAGCCAAGACTGGCTCCCTTCCAGCTCTCTCTGGGCGCAGCCATGCGGCCCCGCAATCAGGGGCCCTAACGCAGTCTTCTCTGCGGCGTTTTCCTTTTTAGTGGGGATGCGAAGACGGGATCTACATGGGAGTTGAAGGTAGGAAGGTGCCGAGGAAGCTCGAGCGACTCTTTCCCACGCTGTTCTCTTGTGGAGATCAAGGGCAGGCATTCTGGTCTCCTCTTTAAAGTCTCTGGGGTGCGTAACATCGCTCCGCTTACCTGCCACTTTCTTTAATAAATCCACCACATGATTCTTCGCTGTGCTTCTGGACCCCAGACTAAAGTCTGCGCGTCGCTTTTATAAGGCGGAAAAAGCCAGAGGTCCATTTATGTTAGTTATTGCCAGCTGGCCCGACCTGGTGGCCTACACAGGGAGCCTTTGGAGTAAGCAAGGAGCGATAACAGATTTAGGTGCACAGCCATCACATGCGCACACTGTGACAAGGGGAGTGGAGCGATGTCTTCTCCCAAGGATGGGCAACAGAAAGCTACGCTGGCGGCAGTGGAAGGCGAGCTTGCCAATAGTCTTTTGTTAGATCCAGCGTTTATACAGTATGAAGCAGGCTCCTCCTAACTGCTCGATGAGCTCATCCACATGAGGCAGTGTGTATACGTTGAATTCTGAAACTTGATTGAGACGGCAGAAGTCATTGCACAGACGTAGGCTACCGTCAGGTTTTGGTACCACCATGATTGGACTGGACCAGGGACTTTTTGGTTCATGGTATCCTTGATTATCCCAGCCAGTAGCATTTTGTCCACCTCAGCCTCGATCGCACGCCGGTACACTTCTGGTACCCGGTATTGGCGCTAGTGTATTATGCTACTGTATCTGATAGCGTTTTAATGTCGTGCTGGATAAGGTGCATGAGCCCCAGTTCTAGAGAAAATAGGTCCTGGTGTTGGTCGATTAACTCCTTTATCCCTTGGATACCCTTGGGTTGGGGTTAAATCCTCCCCACTTTGTACGAGCTCTCGTACCTGTTCTGCGGGAGCCATAGCTGTGACACAGAGCACTGATCTACCCATTTTTTAAATAAATTAATATGGTACAACTCTGAGGTTTTCCGGTTACCCGGCTATTAAAGTCTGTAGTTCACCTCTCCTATACAGATGCTCAAAATCAATGCGGTTTATTTCTTAAGAAGTTTTTACGCGCAGACACACACACATACATTGCATTTAGTGAAGAGATTGTCAGAACGGTGGATTTGGCGAATTCGTCCTCCAGCAAGGAGCAGCAGCATTGACAGACCCGACCGGGCTGGAAAGCTGGACTGACTGCAGCAGGAGATGAAGTTGCAGAGTATGACTAGCAGAGTCGAACAGCGGTATAGTCTCCTCCGCGGTGACAATTTCCAGAGATGAGATTCTCCAGAGCTCTCTGAATCTGCGGGCAATCGAGAAAAGAAAGACGCAAGTTTAGTATAACTTAGTTTGCACATCACACTCACAAAACTGGCATCCTGGCTTCTTTTTATAGTCCCCTTTTGGTTCCAAGCCGGTGAGTGGAAATAGGAAGCTAGCCATGTGGGATTACGGTGCCCCGCCCCCCGCCGTTGGCCGTGAACTTGCACTTTGCCCAGCGTATGGGAGGAGCTGTGTCATAAACGCAGTGTGTGTATGGCCCGTATTTATTTTTAGAAAAAAATACAAATTAGTTTCTGGCAAGACGTATTAAATATTTTTAATGCATTACACTTTCAAACTGTGGTGGGGACAAAACTGGGCATGTCTCCTGCATAAGTTACAGCTAGGCCTATATATTAGAACATTGTTATCTTAAATTGCTAACTGTTAGAGTGACTAGTTGTGAGTAATGACCACCAAAATGCCTCTTGAAGTGAATGTTTATGCAATGTCTCAGGCCTAACACTGATATTTTGTGAGTTGTTCTGCAGGGCTACGTTTTTCCATCCCTAAGAACCTGTCTCTTTGATTTTTATTTGTAATTTTGAAGAGTATTGAAGACTGGCACTTTAATAATCCGAGGGCTGTGTGGTCAGAATTTTGATAACTACTGATCTCCTATTTCCATTTGTCTCATTTTCATGCAAAGGTGCAAGGAGAACCGACTTTCAGACCTCTCTCATCTCAGCATATCTCACCTCTGCCATATTCTTTGACAATTTCCCTGTGATATCCTTAACCTTAGACTGGCCTTTTTTAATGGAAAAATGCAGATTGTTATGCTCCAGGAGAAATGTTAGCACTGCAGAGGTTAGTACCCTGCTTCATTTAACACACCTAATTCACCTCATCAGCTAATTACCGAGGCCTTCATGAACTAAATTTGATGCATTAGATGAGAAAGAAGACAAATCTCTGTCGTGCTTTGACACTTGTGTGCTACATAATTAAATGTATTCATAAAGGATTAACAATTGTTTATGAAATGTATTATTTTCCAAATTTAAAAAGTGTTTTCCAAAGACAAGATAATTGAAACAATGATGGTCAAAGTCTGATTCGAGATCCTAGTGTAAATGTCAGCAGGCATTCCAGCATCTCCCAAGGAGACTAAATGGAACTGGTATTTCGACACTACTGACCATATGGCCTGGATAATTAATGGCATGGATTATATTTTGGCTTTCTTCCAAATTTCCTCCAGTCAGTTATGTCTTAAACCAATTCTAAACAAACAATTATTGCTTCTAGCATTCCAAAAGCTTCTTATTTCCTAATTTTCTTTTTTTCCTCTGTGTAATCAATTGCATCTTTTATGTTATCTGTTGATATGCATCATATACAGTATGAAGTAAATGTTAGACATTATATGCAATACTGATACACAATCAGTGTCTAGAACATGTTTTATCCATTTGAAAATAAAACCAAAAAAATGCAACACACTAATTGACTAGTGCTGCATATTAAGATTACTCTTTTTTATGCACAAAGGAATTTATACATATGAATGTGAAAAAAACAACCACATCCATGAAACAATCTATTTATCTCTGTTTTTTTTTTTGATAATATTATAGGCAGAGCTATTAACATTTGCTTAAATTGATTGCATTCCTGCTGACATGGTAATGAAATCCAGCCATATTTTTCCTGTTCCTCAGAGGGATGCTATTGACATTAACAAAGCGCAGCTTGCATATTAAGCATTCACAGTTATGTGTATAACAATGGCTCCAGGCCAAAGATGGACCTGTCACGTTTACACCGTGGAGACACATTTCAACACAAAAATGCTGGAAATAGATTCATCAATTAAGGTTCATCTTAACGATATGCGCCAGATTGCGACAGAGGACAAAAAAGGTTATATGAATAAAAGTGCGCTCTTAGACACAGTATAATTCTCTTCTCTATTGTCAGGTGGTATGCTGCCCTGTATACTAAAACTTCCAGACACAGGGGGAGTTTCTTTCCTTATACCATGCTGTAAAAACATCAACATGCTCTTCACAAACTCATTACATCCTGCTTCACCTCTACAAATACTGCATTGTACGAACAGTCATATATCACATTAATTGTCATATATGACGTACATTATTGTCATGCTTTTTGTAGTGCATATTGCATATTGTACAAACAGTCATACAGTACATCATAACTTTATATGTGATGCATGTTATTGGTGTTTCTACTACCATGCACTTTCATTCCTAATGTATATTGTTGATGTTTTTTGTATACCAATTAGCAACAATCCTAACACAACCGGCAGGTGAATTGAATAACATAGATTATCAACTGCATACCAGTAAACTAGTGACAGGATCATGGGCAACCAATGCTCACCTATGCCTGTTAGGACGAAAGACTAACCCATCTGGTCAGATTATACAGAAAAGCCAATCCTGGTCATGATAGAAAGGTATCAGAACACTCAGTGGATCACAGTCTGACACACAAGGGGCATAGCAGGCAAAGAGTTTGTGGTTGTTGATCCTCCAAACTTTCCAGATCTCAACCTGACTGAGCACCAGACAAATAAATCTAATCCATGGAGGTCCACCCTCTGCAACCCACAGCACCGAATGGATCCGCCGTTAACTCTGCAGACTCCAGAGCACAGCCGCAGAGGTATTGTGGTGTCATTCCCCTAACTGGACAGAGCTGTCTTGGGGGATCAAGAGGAACCTACGCAATGTTGAGCTTAACATTTTACATTTTAATGTTGTGGCTGATCAGGACATGTTGTGTATTTCCCGTTGCATATTGTCTGTAAATAATATGTACGTTGTCTAGATTTTTGTTTGTATTTTTCAAGAGTCACCACCAGAACCAAATTCTTCATGTGCATTTATATACTTGGCCAATAAATGTGATCCTGATTCTGATAATACATTTCATTACAATTATACCACCACCCATCAAAATCCCTGGTGTTGACCTAAAATTAACAAGTACAAAAATACTTTAGCAGTTTACATTAGGGATTATGCTGTGTACCTACTGTACACCTGTGCATAGGAACAGACAGTGATTATGTCAATTTAATGCAAAAGTATTGCTTTTAGCTGAAATATCCTTTTCAAGATTTCAAGGGAACCTTCAGGGTGACAAGAGACTTCAAAAGGAGTAGATTTACCTTGCATTACCATGTAGCACATTTAGCAGGAATTTGATGTGTTAAGACTTTCTTGCCTCTTATTTCCTAAGGGTAAAATGAACTTTTGACTTTAGCTCTCTTGTGGGTAGAAAATCATGTTTGACAGCTGGATAGAAGGCTGACATCAAATGGTGTTTTAAAGGACAACAAAAGTGCAAAAAAAATAATGTAAAAACATTTTCCAAAAAGTTACATTTAAGAGCCCATTGAATGAATGCCATTGATGTGTTTATAGATTTACAAGAAAATCAAGCACATCACCAGCAGAGATATTCTTGAAATTTAGATTGCTTTCAACAGAGATTGGACACCTTAATGTAACACATAATCACATCTGAATAACCTTACAACTTAACATTAAGTGCTTAATGTGCTATAACACATACTGCCCCCAAATGCTAAATGAATAAATGCTGCTCTTTATGGCAACAGACACGTTTTAAAATAAACCATAAAGTCCATGTACAGTATTTTCCATGTAACTTCCCCAAGTTCCAAAACAATTAATAGTTTTGGGGAGTAGTTAGCTACATTTAGTGACCCTAATTTAGCACTGTGCACTTTTTAGTCAAGAAATTTTCCAAATAATAGAGGATTTCCAGGAATTCGTTAACTTTCCAGCAAGCGACAACACATAACTGCTTTTCATGTTGTACATAACCAGTTCAATGTTATTTTAATTAAACTAATTGCAACATGCAAACTATGGCTTCCACCATAAAACAAGTTCAGTACTTGAGTACAAGTTCAGTAATTGTTGTAGAATGTCTGTAGGTGCAAACACATCAGCCTACCCAGAGCTGTCTGGAGAATGAGAAGTGAAAAATGTGAAAACTTTATTGCCATATACTGTACATTCTGTAGGATCGGACTGGATAGGCTGGTCTTTGGTCCCTGAAGGCATGAATGAGCCTTGGGTACCCATGATTCTGTTACTGGTATATAGTTGATAATCAAAAAATCACAGTAGGTAACTGTATCAATGAAGTATTACAGCTGACACCAGGCATTAACCTAGTGGATAGAGCCAGCCAATATGAAATAACAAGAAATGATAAAAATCATTATAATTTTATTGCAGCAAATTCCCAAATGTCAAATGTCCACTTTAATTCAATGTTTTCAAAATATTAGATCAATGTATGCACAGCATTGGTAGTATGGTGGTTAGCACTGTGGCCTCACAACTCCACAGTCAAGGGTTTGCTTTCTGGTCTGTGTGTGTCATGCTTGCATTTTCTACCTGTGGTTGATGGGTTTCCTCCATGTTCTCTGGTTTCCAGAGACATGCATATGACATGACATGCAGAGTAATCTAATTTCCAAGGACCCCATAGTGTGTGTGTGCCCTGCGATGGATTGGCATCCTGTCCAGGGTGTACCCTCTCATGACCCCAGCCCCCTGGCACAGGCTTCAGGCCTCCCATGCACAGCCCTGTACAGGATAAGTGGTATAGAGTGTAACTGAGCATGAGATTATTATACAGTATAGTCATGAGTGGTGGTAACTAACTAGATTCCAAAATCTAGGTTTCAAAAATCATTCTTATAATTGAATTTTACATTAAAGTAATGTTAATGTTTTCTAACTTACAGTAGTAACAAAAAAAATATTAATTGATTACATACACTGTTAAAAGCCCCTACATTCAAGAAAAATATTTTCTGGAAAAAAACGTAGTACTATGATAAAATTTTAATATTTCCCACAAATTGAGAAACTAGTTTCAGTGTACTTTTTGACAGTAGCTTTTACTGTCTAGCAAAACCTATGATCAATGATGTCATGATGCATCTTTTTAATAGGCAAAGACTTAAGACCCATTCGAAATATAATTGCAGGAGAAGAATGAAGTCAGATACAGATAACTAATATGCAGAACAAAATCTGAAGAATCAGACAGCAGGCCATAATCTTTATTCAATAGGTAAGAGTGGAGCTAGGGGATTTTTTTAAGCAGATGCTCAGTCCCCTTTGAAAAGTCTCAATTTTTCGCAATGATGAGTTGCATAGAAACTTCATCAAGCTCTGTTGATTGGCCATGTGCCGCTTCATATTAGTCTGACAATGTCATTGAGTTTAGCTATGGGCTTTGATCCGAGATCTAAAATGTACCTTTGATTCATTTACCAAAGACACCGCATTAATTAAAAGCCTTAGGAGTATAAGGACAGATGGGAGTAGAAGCCATTGGGTCTCATATGACTTCTATTTCCTCATGTTTGGCCCATTCAGATGCATACAGCCTTCACAATGCCACTATTGTGTCTTATGTCCCAGGGTGCATCAGCCTACAGGGCTGGAGATTTCATTTATTTAAAGGAGCAAAAAAGGTCACTGCTTAGAGCAAAAGCAAGGCAATAGAATGACTTAAAACCAATCATGTTCTGTCAAGAGCCTTTATTCCACTTATCTGGCATGGTGCTTCCAAGAGTATACATGATAACAATGATACTTGACATCAAGCCACTACCATGCCATTTTAAACATAGCTCACAATCAGAAGTGTAATGACACAGAAAACTCTGTCTAGTAGAGGTGGAAGAGTTAGTGTGCCCACAGGAGAGCTGCTTAGGCTGGCATATTTTTGCACCTGTCCAGTTAACATTAAATAAAAAGAACTCTTCTTTAAAAAATGTGTCAGCACTTACATAGAGAAACCTGTCTAAGCTAAAAAAGTTATGTTAAAGCTTGATCCAGGGAATCCTAACGTTTTGGAGAGTAAAACATTTTATCTTGTCAAACTTTGAGAAGTGTACAGCAGACTATCCTAAAGCAGACTTACTCTTGTCAGAGCGAATCCAGTGTCTATCAAGCACAGCTGGTATTACAAGAAAGTGTAATGTAATACAAAGGTGATATAGGAAACCAAAATTAAAAAGGGCTTAATAAATAAACAGGAAATAATTGAAATCTGTTTTTTATAGTGAAAAACTCACATGGCTATATTAAAAATAAAGATATTCCAACTATAAACTGAAAACAATGCTGCCACCAGCATGGGTCAAAGTAAGTGGCACAGTCTGTAGTGCCTGAAATAGGGGAGAGCAGCTGCCTGCCAAAAGCGGCATTAAAATTAGAAGCACTTTCACCAAGAAAACACATTTGATATTGTTATGTTTATTTAGGAGGTTAAATGACTTGCAGTAGGGTGGATATAACATTGGAAGATTATCTAAACCTGGGCATCTCCAGGTAGATATTTGCCTTTTATGCATTGTCCTTTTGGTGGGGTTGCTATATTTTAATATTTGAGGGTGAGTCAAAGATTACTCCGGTTATATTAAAACTTCTGTTTACTGCACTTATATTGGTCATCTTATCAGCGCATTCCATTCAAGGCTGTTGTCTCTTTAGTCACTGCAGTACCTGTGTAAAGTGTCACTGCAGTGTGTAGTTTTTTTTGTATTATGATCGTGTATCTGGTGCCAAAACAACTCATGTAAGATCATAAGAACATAAACAGAAGATTTTGGATATCTGCAAACAAAATGTGGGCCAATACCGATGAAGTTATAGTTTCTTAAAGAGAATCATTCCTGGTGACGAGACATGGATTCATCACTACAAGCCTGAGAGTACACAGCAAAGTATGGAACGCAACCATCCTCAATCACCGACCAAGAAAAAGGTCAAAAGTTAACCATCACTTTTCTGTGAGTCTCAAGGGTATTATTGGAACATTATAAGGAAAAACAGTCAACAATCAAGAGTGCTCATTTCAGATAATGCTGTAGCTCTCCCACATGGTGAGTTGCTTACAGAAAAGATGAAGCATCCCTTAACAGAGCCAATCAACACAATAGTTTATCATGTATAGACAGAGTATGCAGAAGACAGAAATGATGGTAATGCACGTACAAGCCACCAAACTCCTCAAGAAACAGAAACAAAAGTGCAACACAGCATGGCTTACTGCAAAAAAAAGGAAAGAAGACAGATAAAAGATGAAACCTAAACCTTTAAAGATGAATAGATAAATTATTATATGTTTATTATTCCTGCAAGAAGTTTCAAACCAGTTTGTCTCATATGTTCTGAAACCATGGCACTAATAACAAGCAGTAATGTGACGCGACACTATGAGATAATGTTCGTTACAGCAAACATAGCCACAGCAGTCCGAGGTGAGGGCACGTAAAATACCCGGACTGAGCGCCCGGTGTTATGTGATAAATGTTTAAAGTTTAACCTGCACCATAAGTGAAGTCAAAATGTTGAGTAAAAGCGATGTTATGAACAGTTACATGCCGGATTTAATAATCTACTTTAAAATAAGTTACTAATAACTACTTTCTCAATGTAAACAAATACCTGCACAAATAGAAAGGAATAGATTATAATAAACCAAATTTACAGAAAGACAGACAGACATGTACAGTAGGTGGGCTTCAACCTAAAATAATAATGACACTGATTACATTAAGCTGATCAGCTTATTTTCAGCTTTGACTATTTAAACTCTTTTTATTTTACAAACTCTTTCCCATCAACCACGGGTACTGCAGCTAGAAAATAAATAAATGCTAAGAGTGCTGCCATTTCTGCCTGTCTGCTGTTTTCAGAGCTTCGAACTAAAATACCCAACTGCTTTAAACCTTCGATTTGACAAGCAATATTACACTTGGAGTCGTGCTGATGTACTGAACATCACCACAGCTGTGATACAGTTGCAAGCATGAGGCCACTGCCCAAGTGCTAAAAATAATACAGCCGTGCTGGTATTCAGTTCAACAGCATGACCTCAAGTGTGATATTGTTTTCATATGACATTTCCATTATTATTTAACCAGGTATTTTGCTCCATTAACGCATATCTTTCAGTGACTGGCAGAACAAACTAACTTATTGGCTGTCAGTTAGTGACTGGCAGCAATTAACAGTGGTAAAAGTAGTTCTGTAAGAAATTATTGCATGTATTTTGTAACCAAAAGGTGAGGAGAATAAATCATGAAGGTGTTGGACAATCCTTAAATTTACTTAAACGTTCCACTTACTCCACTTTAGAATATCAGCTATATTGACTTCCAGGTTCCGGAGTTGAATCCCAAGTTGTGTTTAATGAAAAGCTAGTGCCCTTGAACAGGGGTTAGAAAGGGATTTGAGATTAGCTATTCCTTGTGTTAGCTAGTTAGCTTTGTAGATTGCATTAGCCATAAACAGAATGTTTCAGAGGCAATTGAGAATGACTTAGATGCAATTACTAAGAAGATAAAGTGTTGTTTAAAGTGAATTTCCATCTTCCAGTGGAAAGCAGCAAACATGTCCACATCTGAATATGTACTCATATTTGTTTCCATCTGTAATGCAGATAGACTATGGTCACAGCTAAAAAACATGCAAATTAGTACATCACACACACATCTGTATGACAAGTATGTTCATAATTGTCTCAGTTTACCCCACACACAATTACAACAAATTGTGCTTGCAAACTGCAATTATCACTACAGTTTCCTTCTATTCAGAGAGTTTAATTAAAATAATTATCTTTCTCAATAGCTTGACATGACCAAAATTTATGAGGCAACACTTATGCAATAAGTAGGAGCCTTTTACTGAGTTAATAAAACAGACATACAGTAGAATTGTGAAGCTGTTATGATTACAGCGCTTTCTAAAAACATTTAATCTATACATAAGTACCATGTTTAAGCTCCTTGGGTGGGAGAGACTGCACCTAGAAAGTTCAGTAATTCCACCTTTAATTTAGTTTTCTTTTACATTTTAGAACAAAATGAAAGACCTGCATAATCTACAGTGCTTCATCCTTTAAATATTCTATGCTTTTTCACAGGAAGAGCTACTTTTGTACTATCAAAGAGGACTCTGTATTAATACATAAGAATAAGTCCTTATCTAGTTTCCCTTTCCCTTTACCTTTTTTTCTGCAGACAATTTGCATTTTAATTTGATGCTTCAACCTATCCTTAACAGAATTAAATAGAGAGAATTCTAGATATGATTCCCTGACCCACTGCAAGCTCTGAAAGAGCATAAAAACCAAAAGTATTTTTGCTTACCGGCAAAAAAGAAAACTAAATAAGCTTCCTATTTTTAGATACGAATAAAAGCAAACATTTGTTTCATAAAACACCATATCATTTGGGATTTATGGACAAAAAGGTGAAAGTTTTAGCTTTAATTAATGGAGAGTAGCTTTTTATTCATACGAAAAAGCATTTGCAATCTCTCCTTTCTTTCCTATTGAATATGGCATATAAATAAAGGGACTTTTGTCATCTTTTTCTCAGATTGTGTATTGTTTTGCTTTAGTAACTGCAGGGCATATATCTATGAAATTGGAAATGGCCTTGCCAAGCATTTGGTTGTTTACAGCTTCTTTGAATTTTGCATTTAGGTCAATATTGGGTTAGGCTGCAAGGGAAATAGCTTGTGCAGAAGTCGTGCTATGATGCATGAAGAGTCTAGCTGTCCTAATAAGAAGAAAAAAAAATGAAGCTTGCCATTTGATATTTAGATATGAGAAAGATGGGGTGCAAACAATGTAGCCATTGACCTGCATTTTTCTTGATGCATAGAAGTATAATTAATGTTTTGTTAATCCTGTTTCAACAGCGGCAACAATCATATTAAGCAATGTTTATTTCTATATTTTGTGTGTTTCCCTCAAAATTATTTTAAAAATAAACATTTTGGACACTTTATTGGCCTTGCCTGCCATGGGTTCAATTCCCAGCCAATGATCAAACCTCAAACACTGGACCAAGCCTGGATAAAAATGGTAGGGTTGCCTCAGGAAGGGTATCTGGTGGGAAAACCTGTGCCGAATTGCATGCAGATTGGATGGTCCACTGTGGCGACCTTTTGACAGGAGTAGCTGAAAAAAAGCTGACAAACACAACAACATTTGCCACATTTCTAAAACAGTACAGTATAAGTAAAAAGTACATTTGGTCCATTTTATATTTTACTTGAGTTACTTCTTTCTCCTGACTAAATATATTTTGTTATAGATTAGTTATAAGCCTCAGAGCTCTCTGTGAAAGATATGAATAACCTGGTGGTTTGGGTGAGATATTTTAACAGTCAAAACTAGGCAGGATAAAATACTTGCATCAAAATAATGAGAAATTAGTAATGAACTGTGGCGATTCTGTGAAAAGCAGTGTGCTTTCTTGACTCTGTTGGTAAAAGTGGAATTCCCTGTGATGTCGTAATGAGCGTTATCTGATTTAGACAGTGGTCCTTAAAGCAAGGTCATGCACATTGAAAATGCAGCCAAAGGTACTTATCCTAAGACAAAGGGGAGAGTCGAAATTCAAAAACGGGCACGATCAAGCACAAAGAGAAATAGAGGTAACAGGACTAGAGGTAACTACAGTAGAGAGATACTCCAGTGGAGACTGAAGATCTTAGCATCCTTTTAAAGCTAGGAGTTGGTTACCTAATAGATTTCAGGTGAGTTAGAGCCGAGAACAATTAGCTGAGAAAATTGGCTCTGAGTAAAAAAGAGAAAGCCTGGAGTGGATTAAAAAAGAGTTATGACCTGGATATGCCAGACTGATCTGGCTGGCTCATGACACTTTAACATTTTTTGTCTTGTAGGCCAATGAAGGTTTTTCAAGGCTGTAATAAATCAGTTAGAGGAATTACAAATCAATTCTGACATACAGAAATGCCAACCTTGATATGAAGATGTACACGAACAATAATTATGGGACTCAGAAACAGGAGAAAAACAAAATCCCCTTTTTTTTTTAGAAAAAGTTTCAGAAATGTTATACTCCTATTTTATGGGAAATTCCTTTTAGGGACCTTTATAATATAATAATAAATATAATAAATAATCATAAAAAGTGTATAGTGCTACTTGGGTTTTTTATAAATCCTTTTCATGCTGGGAATTTATAATGTGATATTGCTGGATTATTGTGTGGGTTTCCCAATCAGAAATAATGATATAGACAAGTCTTTTATTTTGTGACCATAGTGTCATGCCTGCGCTGTCTCATCCATCTCTTTGCAGTGGTGCTAATTAGTCAGATCTTCATGTTCTATTTAAATAATGAAACAGCGACTGACTGGAGACATGAAGGTGCTTTTGCATTGCAACAGAATGACTTTGCAAGCCCATGGGATAGACTGATGCTGTAAAACACAGGGATCTGTTTGTCACATATTAAATTTAATTATTATTTATTTCTTCTTCTAAAGATTTAACTAATTAAAAAATATTTGGCAATGAATTTAATTATCAATTTGTTGGGATGTATTACGAAGCACACCAAAAACACATTACTGCAGAGGGCACCTCATGTAAAATATGGAATTTCTGTCTCATGAGGTAACTTGTGCTTTCATATGAGTACAATTTGTCTTGTAATCATCAATCCTTTGTTAGTAGGAATCTGAGAATCAATGAAAGCACTGTGTAGTGTTTTTAACCATGCTAATTAATTGGCATGCATTACATTGAGTTGTTATTGTGTTTCCACTTCTCTAGATGTGCCAGAAATCAACAGGACAGTGGCTTATTGGTTAGCACTGTTGCCTTCCACCCCCAGGGCCAGTCTGTTTTTTTAGGATTTTCATTTTCCTAATGCTTAATGGGTCCTTTGGTTTCTAAAGACATGTGCTTGTACTCCACCTTGTGTCCTGAGCTCCATGGGATAGGCTCCCAGTGACTAATATCTCTAGGTTTTACAGAGAATCATCTGAAAAAGAAAATATTGTGACGAGGGATCGTACACCTCTTATAACGGCCACACAACTTTCTGCACCAAACGGCAGTTCAGCACCAAGGACAGTGGAAAGGGGGCGGGGCGCCGTAACTCTACCTGGCCGGTTTCCTATTTTCATTCACCGTCCTGGAGATACTGCGCGCCTATAAAAGGGGAACGAAACTCCATCCCGGTGAGTAGAATGTGGGAGACCCTGATGCTGCTAATCTCTTGCCCTCTGTCCTACACTTTTCAGACTCCGGCAGCTCCAGCGCACTGCAAAGTGAATCGCGTCCGAGGAGCACCTGCCGCCGCTGCCCGGCCGCCGCATATCCGCACGCGTCGTTCACCACGTCCAGCTCCCCGCTGACACCGCTCGACCGTGGAAGACGACACCACCCCACACTCTTAGACAGGAGTTACTGCACCCCACTGCTCCCTACGCCCTCACTCCCTCTCCCTTCCCTCCACATTACCAAAAATAAAAACACGTTTGAGCATCACCTGTCGCCTCCGTCTCTGTCTCTGCCCCGCTGAAAAAAAAAGCTTTACAATATATAGAATGGACATTCTCCTGGTGAAAATTCCTTATTGATGCCGGGGGTCAGATGAGAATGGCCAGACTGAATTGAGCTGATAGAAAGGAAACCGTAATGCCTATAACATCTCATTACAACCGAGGTATGCTGAACAGCATTTCTGCATGCACAACATGACAGACCTTGAAGCAGATGTGCTACAACAGCAGAAGACCACACAGAGTGCTGCTACTGTCAGTTAAGAACGAGAAACTGAAGCTAAAGCTTGCATGGGCTAACCAAACTTGGACAATAGAAGGCTGGAAAAATGTTGCCTGGACTGATGAATCTTTACATACAGTATATCATGATAGAATGGATCCATCCTACCTTGTATCAACGATTCAGGCTGCTGGTGGTGTAATGGTGTGGGAATATTTTATTGGCATATTTTTGCCTCCTTACTGGCAATTGAGTATCATTTAAATGCCACAGCCTACCTGAGTTATGTTGCTGATTGTGTCCACCCCTTTATGACCACAGCATAATGTGCCATGTCACAAAGCTAAAATCACCTCATACTTTTTCATACATCACATCCATTGATCCATCTTAACCCTTGGTAGTCAAACTATGAACCGTGGAGGCCAATGGTGACTATTGTATTTTTTCCCATTTGTACAACTATGGTAAGACCTCCGGTCAACATTCACACACTACGGGCAATTTGGAAATGCCAATTAGCCTAATCTGCATGTTTTTGGACTGTGGGAGGAAACCGGAGAACACCCACCAAGCACGGGGAGAACATGAAAACTTCGTACACACAGACCCGATGTGGAAATTGAACCCAGGACCCAGCGGTGCAAGACATCATTCATTAGTAATCACATATTATTCATATAACTATATGTAAAATGTATGTAATCCATTTGACATCTAGCCGTTAAGCCAAACAACACAGCAAATCAAAGAAGTTTCTTAATACTCTGTGCTTATATCATAAACAGGCTGATGAAGGGTGTTTGTCTTTTACATGACTGCACACAAGTGAATCACACAGTCAGTTATAAAACCTGCTAAAATTTAAATATATCCTACTATAAGCTTTCATTTTACATGAACTTAAAAAAAACATTTATTGTACAGATAATTTTGGAATAAACTAAAAAGTATAAAATATGCATACTAACATATCCAATACACATGCACACACAATCAAAAACTTCTCAGCAGCAAGTTCTTGTGTTGTTACTATATATAAATTAAATAACCTATGTCCTATCTAGAAATAAACATATTATTTGCTTTGTAACAAATTAATTTGTGAGCACTAAGGTCACATGACATTATGCGACTCTTAATGTTCCACTCAAAAGACTCGATAGTTTAAAATAAATGTATAATATAAATATAAATTTCTATGCTCCTAAAAGACTGATCATTTAAAATCAACATACTGAATGATAATCAGTATAGAGAGCGCCCCTAGTGGTCAGTGGTACAATGGCATGGACGAACATGCTATAATGACGATGAAGATTTCAATTAATTACATTTATATAAGTAATACGCAGGATGGTGGCTTAATGGTTAGCACTGTTGCCTTGCACCTCCAGGGTCTGGGTTTGATTCCTGCCTCGTGTCCGGAGTTGTGCATGTTCTTCCCCTGCTTGGTGGCTTAGGCATGTAGATTAGGCTAATTGGCATTCCTAAATTGCTCGTAGTGTGCGAATGTATATGTGTGTGCCCTCCGATGGATTGACACCCCGTCCAGGGTGTACTCTGCTTCATGCCCTAAGTCTCCTGGAATAGATCCTGTATACAGGATAATGTGGTATCGACGATAAAAGAGTGCTCCATTAATGATGTTAATAGTTTTATATCAAACAATCCTAATTTATTGCAAGCCTTACTGCAAGCTTTATTTCCCCAGGCCAAATATATGTAAAATAAAAATGTTTTAATTGTACCTATTTTAGACTCAGTGTAGTGCCATATTTCAGCATTGCCCATGCCTCTCTGCAAACTCTGCCTATGATGTAATCCTAATTAAGGGTTGAGCATATCACTTTTAATATAATGTTATAATGTTATAAAGTTATGATTCCTATAACTTGACCATGCAGGAAAAATCAATGAAATCAGAATGAAACGGTGACAAATCAAATTCCCTGGGTCCAATTATTAATGATTGGCTTTGAGCACTCCCGCCTACGGAGGCCACTACCTTAACAGTCTCTATTCTTTGCTCTGCAGTAGGCTTCCCCCGTGTTTTTTCCTATTGGGCTATATTCATTATACCCTCCCCATGCACCATTTTCTCCTCTCTGTTTCCTTTCAGGAGATAGAAAGTACATAGCACAAGCAGCCATTATCTGCCACCAGTCCCAGGCCAGGCTTCCTATTTTATTCATCAGGGAAAAGAAAAGAGAAGATCAGAAGAGACTACTGCAGTGCAGTGAATGAAGGTACACCATAGAGAGAAATCAAAACGTAACAGAAGCACATATTCTGTCTATGCCTGATTGACACTTCCCTCCAGATACAGTCATGCTACATTACCTAGGATCTATACAATTTTAGCGGCTGGCTGCGCTTGGCTTATATACACAGAGAATGAAGTCTAATATAAACAAGAACATCAACCTGCAAATCAAGCCTTTCCTTACAAAATGCTTTCTCTCCTGCACACAAGCCTAATACTTTTATTAACTCTCTGCCATACTATTTTATGCAACTTTATTGATTGAATACTGATTTTTTTATTTTTATTATTTACAGCAAAGTATAATTCTTACTTTGTATATTAATTGTGTTTCAGCTGTGGATAAAAGCCATTTCCCACATGTTCTTACACAAATTTTACATGAAAGACATTTCACAAATGCCAACCTCTTCACTCACCCTAACCGTAACTCCTGGTTTATTTATTTATTCACTTTTACCTGGATTGGCTCATGCAAATTCTTTAAGCATGTAATGGTAAGATTGTGCAGATTCAGAATCATGGCCTTCAGCAACTTATACAGTAAAATAACTAATCTTGAATAATAACTAATCATGCTGTTTGCAGCCATGTTCAAGGTTTTTAATGGCATTTGAAATCTCGGTCAAAACAATGCGGCTTGTGCTGCATTTTAAAAGACCCAAGTGTCATCATATTATATATAAGGAAAATCCATAGAAAAGCAAATATAACATGACAGGCCATGCTAACCTGTAATTGCAGATTTTTCTTTTATTTAATAAAAATGTAAATAAAAGCATTTTCATAAGTTTATACTTGGATTTAAAATTTTGAAAAATGCAATGGAAACAAATTTTCATATTGAGGTTTTTTTTTTTTTATTCTAATGTGGAGGGATAGAAAGGTTCCTTATTTATATTACTGAATCTTAGGTTACATATGGGTCTTAAACTTAACTACAACAAAGTTTTGGTGTAAATAATATTATAATATGAATGGTATGATTATTAATACATTATTTAACTGTAGCTAAGAAGTGTTTAACTAAGCATGAGTATTGCCCTACAATAACTAATTATTTGTTTGTTTGATTATTTTATCACTTTTTTAAAAGAATGAATTAAGCCTGAAAAGAATCAAAGGCTGTTTGGCAATACTTAACTTTGGATTAAACCAGATACGGGAGGCTTTGTTTAAGTAAGGATCAAAATTGATCTGCAATTTTCTTTTTCGAGGTTTGAAGGTGAAAAATAGTTGGGAAAGTCGTAATATATTTAGATGGCTTAGTGGACAGAAAGTGTTACAATGGAAGAGGAGTTGAGACTGAGCTCTCTATATGCAACCATGGGGGAGCATCCTCAGGTAGCAATGACTAGTGTGGCCAAGTGGCTTAAACAAAATGCACAATAACAAAGAAGATTTGGGAAGCCCAAACCTCTATTATTGCCTTGTTGCTGCAGTTTTATCAAGTGCATTTGTGTGTGCTTTCCACTCAAGAGAAATTCCTCACATATGTCATTGAAACTCTTAAAATATTTAGAAGAGATTCAAAATGGAAGCGAGTGAAGCAGGTAATTTATTCTAAGAACACAATTCATCTTAATAACGTTGCCTTTCCCCCAGAGAGATAGACCCAGTAAAGATAGGCCTTACATCAATATTGACTTTCTGCAATAACAGGTCAAACTTAACTTTTATTATATCCTCTATTTTAGTGGAGAAAAGGATGCCAAGATATAGTAAACCTTGTTTGGGCCACTGTAAGCTACCAGCCTAAAAAAGTGTGTTGCACTTCCCAATTTAAATTACTTAGATATTTAACCAATTGTTTGAACTGCTTCTTTAGGTGATTAAACAGTGGTACAACCCAATTAATAAATATTTCCAGAATACAAAGGTCTCTAAAGCCTTAAACAAATACGCCCACTCTACCCTATCTAACTCTTCTTCAGCATCAAGCGAGAATGCAGCAATTGGTGAAGTAGAATCAAAACTGCCCACATAATATTAATAAAGCATCCGATATTATCTGCAGAACTGCAGTTCCAGATAATACTCACCTGGTCTTCATGTACAAAGGAGTGATTACATTGAGAAATTGGGCAGTGACTTCATACAAGGTTTACAATCATAAGGATCTTTGCTTTTTTTTTTTTTTAAAGAATAAGTGTAATTAATGCTTGTGACATAGTAGCAGGCAGTTCCCCTCTTTCATATGCCTCATTATAACTATCTACTGTAGAAGCAAGGGGGTCAATTCAGAGATGTAACATTTAAAAAAAACTCTGTTGCTGTAAAGCCATCTGGCCCTGGAGCTTTCCTGCTTGGCATTCCCTTAATAACGTTAACAATTTCTTCACTACTTACAGTATGTGTTATCTAGTTATTTCCTTTGGGAATCTGACAAATGCTTAAGATAGTGTTGAGAGTTGTTTATGTCTTTGTGGATTCAGATGACTCTATCATGATTCAATCCTGTTAAATAGGACTGGTATAATTAGTGCAAGCCAAATGCTGGACAATCAGTATTAGGATACCTTACTTTAGTGCCCATTTGTGCATTTACGATTATGGATGCATTTACAGCTGCATGTGGGATATGTCTCTATCACCATCTTCTATGAAGATTCTATGAAATTCAATGGAGACTGTTGGTGAACAGCAAGTCTTGCCAAAGATAAGATTGAGGTCTAGGCTTTGACTGGGGACCATTAAGGTACTTTTAATAGCCATCCTGTTGTAAGGTGGACCTTTGCCACAGGCTCAATTCTCTTGCAGTCTTGAAAAGGTTTCTAGGATTGACCTGTAATTGCCTCCATCCATCTTGCCCCCAACCTCAGCCAGTTTTTGCTGATGAAAAACATCTCCACAATATGATGCTACCACCACCGCACTTCACTGTTTGCATGTTTTTTCATGGTGATTGAAGGTTGGTGTTTCTTCCAAGTATACCACTATTTGCTAGGATCCATCCATCCATTATACATACTACTGTAAATATCCCATGTGGTTGGTCACTTGAAACCTCACACACTCACAGACACACAATCAAGTACTATAGACAATTTAAAAATTCCAATCAACCTAGACTGCATATCTTAGGACTGTTGGAGGGTACCAGAATACCCAGAGGAAACCCACCAACCATGGGGAGAATATGTAAACTAAACACACATACAGACCAGAAGCAACATAGAAGCAACAGAGTCGAACATATATCTCCAGGGGTATGACGTGATATCACTAACCATGCAGCCACAATGTTGCCATTGTGCTATGGTCAAAAAATTAAATTGTGGTCAGAAGAGATCAGGAAGCCTTTGCCCCAAATCTTCCCTGAGTCTTAAATGGAGAATTTCATATTGCTTTCCTCCCGGTAATGGCTTTCTTCTAGCTACTTTTACATGTTTTACGGAATGTCTAGGCTATGGTTGGACTATGAAAAGCTTTTCTCATCTGAACTGTCGATCTCTCTAGCTCTTTCAGTTGCTTATTTTGGTTATTTCTCTTAATAAAAATCTCTTTTTCAATTGACTGACTACACACGTATTGCATCCTTTAGGTAGAGTTCCGTTTGTCCAGTTGTTCAGCTTTTAAAATAATGGATGTAATGGTGCTCTTAGGGATATGAGGAAATATCTCTTTTAACTAATTTATAACTGATAATTTTCCAAAACATACTCCCAGACTTGTTTGTATATCTTCATGGTTTCAAGGATTCTGTCTGTTAGGTATGTCTCTTACAAAATCTAAGGCTTTGCAAGAACAGGTGTATTTCTATTGATACTTTAATTGCACAGCATGGAAATTACCTTTGGTGCTTGGGCCCTTAATAACAACTTTTGATGTCTTGAGTTAAGTACAATGTTTATAATGGTTAATAAAACATTTTGAATTAACGAGCATTTCAAATCCCCTATTAAATTTAAAGGAAAAAGATGTTTTGACAGATCTTTTAAAATGCCTGTCCACATTCTTGGGGTATGTAGGAGCAAAACATTTATGAATGGCAGAGTGGTATTTAGTGATTTCATGCTTCTCTTTTCTAACTCTGTACAGCTCCAACTCCAAAGCTTCTGCTCATTCAAAGGCTGTCATTCAGAAAAAAAAACCCCTACAGACTTTTTGCTCTAGTTTTTAATCCTGTCAAGACACAACTACATGTCTGCTGCATGTTCACTTTCCATTTCAGTGAATGTATAAATGCTGCAGCCTGATTTCATCAAGCATTATGCCTGCCAGTGAATGAAGTAGCTGTAAAAGATTACTAACTGTCATGGAGCTGCATAGCTGCCAAACCACTGGCCCCAAGGGGAAGATCTAAGAGCCCAGATGCAAATCATGTTTGTCCTGAATATTTTGTGCTCACTGCAGTTCATGGAAGCATGCATGCTGAGAATCAAATGAAACATTTCCACCTCATGAGGGGGTGGGTTAATTGATAAAGATTGGGAAATTCCATCTATTATACAAATTGAATGAAAAAAAAAATTTAACAGTTGCTTAAATAATGCTGAGAATAGTCTGTTTTGCTTTTTTTACCTTTAAGATATTTTTATATGGATTATTCTAGTTTCCATGAGAGTTTTTACATAAATATCAGTAATAATCTTCTTATCTTTGTTTTGATTTTCAAATGTGTTCTTATTATTAATAATGGCTGTCCCTTTCTCTTTTTGTGCCTCTATAATTGTGTGAATATACTGCATATAACATGTTGTGTGCTTGATGTGTCTAGAATGATCCCACAAAGGCTGTTTTTTAATATCACCTCTATGTGTTTGTTTACTTGCAGTGCAATAGTTGTGAACGGAATGGCACGCACTTGAGAGTTTAATTCATTGCAAAAATAGATTGAGAGAGGGCAGAAGAGATCTATAATTGGAATCTGTTGACTCCAGACACAAATCTTTGCTAACGCTCAGCACCCCGACTTGCCTTGGCTAATGGGAAAATAACTGCAAGGACACATTCGCTCAGTAAACATCTCTCAGTGCTTTTCATGCCAGGTTATTTACAAAGTCAGCGATACTCCTAAGTCTTCACAAGACTGGTCATATACCAGTTTATTACTAATATTATATGGCAGCAAGGAAAAATATTATGTTAAAGTTTCTTATACACAAATAAAATAGTTTTCAATTAAGCATTTTTGAAAATTGCTGTAATGCATGTTGCTTTTGTAAAGTTTTTAAAAATGTAGTTATTAGTAATAATAATAATAATAATAATAATAATAATAATTATTATTATTATTATTATTATTATTATTATTACTACTAATATTATTATAAAAACTTTAATTAAAAAAAGTTAAAGGTAAAAATAAGCTCATCAGCCTTAATGTAATAAATTGATATTATTTTGGATTTTATTATTTAGGTGTCTGTATGGCAGAACTCTCTGCCTAACTTATGAATACAAAGAAATTTTGTAAATTTGTAATTAATAGAAAATTAATTTTGTAAGGTTGAGTATGCTACGCCTTGTTTCCCGCTAAGTTGTACTTCTTTCATCGTCAGCCAAATACACCCTCTGTTTAATAATCGGAAAGT
>JAOVVA010000052.1:1491774-1501892 GCA_028565275.1 Leiocassis micropogon | reverse complement strand
GTGAAGCTGCTTTGAGACAATGACCATTGTTAAAAGCGCTATATAAATAAAATTGAATTGAATTGAATTGAAAAATATATTATCAGCCTATAAGTACAGGTAAATTGATGGTGGTTTCTGGACTGACATGTGAAGCGCATGATTACTGTATATTGTTTGTGCTCATGTCATTATGAATATGATATTGTAATGTAGCATATCTCAGGGGGAAAAAAGCCAAAGTCGAGATGTTTGATACAAGCATGCTTCTGTAGCTAAATTAGAGCCTTAAATTAGTCGCAGACAGCAGTGATGCATGAAATGATGTCCTGTGGCATGTTGGTGAGAACAACATAAAGGGCAATGTGCACAGAAATATCAATGTAGCCAAGGCATTTCTGTACATGTGGCAAAAGAGATAAACATACTTCAAAAAAAGAAAAGAGTATGAACATATTTACAGTTTATTTTAGTATCTTTGTAAGAACAATTAAATGTGTATAAGTTTATGTTCAGCTGTTTCCAAGCAACTGAAGTGAATGGTGCAGTTTATGATTAGGTATGCATTCTAAAATTTCATTCATACTTTAAATTGCAGAGCAATAATGTTTATATGTATTGACATTGTTATCATGTTGGATTTAATGATTTCTGTGTTAAAACATATCTGGTGTCTCCTTAAATGTCATCTGTCACTTGGCTTCTTATCCACTACCCTTAACAAGTATTCAGGTCAGCCATTAGAAATTATGGACAGAGGACAATATTTTCCAGTGCTTGCCCATTAGCCTTGTAGTGACACAGAGATAAAGTATCTCTAACAACCATTTACAAACTCAATGTTATCATCCAGGACTATAAAGCATCAAGGTAAAGTCAGTTACTTTATAACACAGAGAAAAAAAAATATGCTTAGATAAGTGTTTGTCAGTTATATTCCTTTTTTTAAGTTACAAAAAAATGCAAGGAGTGAAAAATGGACTTGCAAAAGATGACCAACTGAATAAATTACTTCAAAGCATGAAATAATGAGAACAAATCATGCCTGGATAAATAAATTTACTTGTCATCTATCAATTCTCAAATTTTGAGGGCCAAATTAATTGGGATTAATGCATTAATATTAATTTTTTATTTTTTGGAGAATTGAAATACAATAGAGAAAAAAACACTGTGAACTGAACTACTACTACTAATAATAATATAAACAGCAGCTTACCTACTGTACATATTATACAGCAGCTTACCTACTGACCTTATTTTATTGTAATCATCTCTGATGTTGTATGTAGTCTATGTAGACTTGTAATGTGCTGCTGACTAGTGTTTAGGTCCAAATGTAATTTGCTTGACCTTTCTTGCAGCAAAGTTGCTGATAATGTTTGGAGTCCAGTTTTTCGGACTCTTTGGTTTTCCCTTAGTGGAGTGGATGTCTAATCCATTGCGCATTTTCTGGCTGATTTTGGAGTGCATGTACAATAAAACCTTGGATTGCAAGATGAGAAAAAAAACGAGCGACGTTTGCACTATGAGCAGTACATATATGCTTTGGCTGCCAAGCATCATGTGATCATAACTGAGCCAATGGCTCTCTCACACTGCAGGATTGTGGGTAATTGTCTCCCGTGCTCTCTCCGGTGCGTGTGCGTGTGCGTGTGTGTGTGTGAACATCGTCCGACACAATAACCCCCATCCTTCCTCCGTATCGTCTCCCTCACACCAGTAACGATTCTTTTCAAAGTTAAAGTGCAGGTTAATTTGTTTTAGTTTTATGAATACTAATGAGGGTTTATATTTTGTATGAATCATTTTTCTATTAATATTTTTTTCATTTATTTATAATGTAAATAAATGTAAATTGTATTGTCCATTATGTAAGAAAATAATTGGGGCTGACAACAGTGTAACTGAAATCTATAGGTAAATATAACTTCAGGAGACCTTGAAAGATTAAATAAGGTGATATTGAAAACAAAAATGTAACATTTAATAGGAGGGAACAATCTCAAACATAAGGGTTAGTCAGGTTTCAGCCTTAGCTCATTAACTCTTGCTAATTATTTTTCAGCAACATTCAATGTCATATTAATAAGAACCTCAAAATTAAATTAGTGGAAGGAGCAAAGGTTGGCTCAATTTCCACTTTCAAATTCTACAAGCAGATATACAGTCTTGTGTAAAAGTTAGTGCCCCCTCTTTAATTCTATGTTTTTTTTTTGTTTGTTTTTTCCGTACAAATTATCTGATTGTAGAGTGTCGTAGTATTAGGAAAATACCTCAGACAAACAGCAACACATGCAAATATTTATTTAACAAAAATAAAGCAATAAAATAAAATGAATAAGAGCAATACTCAGTACCACCATTTTGCTTCTACAGGATTTAAGAGAGTAAGTTCCTGCCAGGTATGGCTAATCATCAGACCACGATTAATTGATCAGCAGCAGGTGTGTAGAACTCTATAAAAGCAGAGGTTTTGGCAGTTTGCTGGTTTGGAGCATTCAGCTGTGTTTTAATCCAATGCCCTAAGCAAATTGGTGCTGCCAATCAATTTGGAACATGTTATATAACCATTTCCAAAGAGTTTGGAGTTCATCATTCTAGACTGTGAAAGATTAAGCGCAAGTGAAAAACATTCAAGACATTTGCCAATTTCCCCAGGAGTAGATGTCCCAGTACATTCTTCCCAAGTTCAAAGCGTGCAATGCACAGAGAAATACAAAACCCCCAAGAGCTACATCTCAGACCCTACAGGCTCCAGCACGTTAAATGTTAGTCCATGACAGCACAATTAGAAAAAGACTGAAAAGTTATGATGAGGGTTGCCAGGAGAAAACTCTTCTGTCTACAAAGAACATGAAAGTGAGGTTGGCAAAACAGCATCTGCACAAACCACAAGACCTTTGGAACAACGACATGTGGACAAATGAGCAGAGGTGGGTAGCAACAAGTTACATTTATTCCGTTACATTTACTTGGGTAACTTTTTGAAAAAAATTTACTTCTTTGAGTTTTACTGCACCATACTTTTAACTTTTACTTGAGTAGATTTGTGAAGAAGAAACGCTACTCTTACTCCGCTACATTCGGCTACACTCGACTCGTTAATTTTCTACCATTTATTCTACACATGCAGGCGGTGGATCTACCACCTGACTGTTTCACCAATCAGCCGCAATAACAATAATCACATGTAGTCAGGCAGCATTGTGGAGAAAAAAAATCTTTGACCGGCATCCCTGGCATCATATACAAAACATGTTTGACTTGCAATAGAATAGCTTCATACTGCTGTGTCTTCTCTATCTACCAAAAAAGACAAACACTTCAGCATATAAAAACATGACCTGAGAAAATATGTCGCAGCAAGTTAAGCTGTTTCACTGCATGTTGCAATGTTGGCATATATAATTATTATATACTGTATATATATACACACACACACACACACACACACACACACACACTCACACACACACACACTAATATATAATTATTAGATATAGTCTTTTCACCTTTTTTACTCTTACTTGAGTAATATTTTGGATGACTACGTTTTACTTCTACTTCTACTATACTTGAGTATGTTTTTTGGCTACTCTACCCACCTCTGCAAATGACCCTAAGTGGAATTTTGTGGCATTAATACCCAGCACCATGTTTATCAAGAAAATAAAAACAGCATTTCAGCAAAAAACACAGGATCTGGACACCTTGCAGTCATTGAGTTGACCATGAACTCTAGAGTATTTAAGTGACAAATGTGAGACCATCTATCCAACAGCTCAAACTTGAAATTGGTTAAATTGGGTCATGCAACAGGACGAGGATCTGAAGCACACCAGTAAATCTACCTCAGAATGGCTGAGAAACAAAAGAATCAAGGTTTTGGAATGGCCTACGCAAAGTCCAGAGGTCAACCCAATTGAAATGCAATGAACTGAAGCAATGTTCAATGGGCCAGACTAAAAGTACTGAAGTCTCTCTCTCCCTCCCTCTCTTTGGGCAGAGATGAAAAGAAACTTAAAGCCCACTGGGTCTTTTATCAGCAAGTAGTCAGATGGCATTAATGTATAAAGTCACAACAAATCAACATGAAGCTGGAAGAAGTTTAATCATAGTAATAATAATAAAACGTTAATAAATCATTAATATAGACACACGTCATTTTTAGTTGCATAATTTATATTTATATTATCATTGTGCACAGAATAGGACAAATAAAAAAATTCTGACCTATTCTTTTGTTTTACAGGAAAGTGACAGTTTAAGCAAGAATTTGTTTTAGCCATAAACTGAGAATGACAAACACACAGCACATCCAGCAATACACCTCTTAAAAAGACTTCACTGTGTGTCCAGGTAGACTTAAGTACAATTTTCCAGACCATCGCTGAGTCTTTCATGGGAATCTAAGGGGGGAAATGGGGAGCTAATTGAATTTTACAGCCATGACTATGGCAACATCAAAGTCCAACTTGAAATAATAGATTCAAGCCATCTAGCAGACTTTTTCTGCTCCTGGCACTTTGTGTAATTCAGTGAGCATTTCTGGGGGAAAGGAGAAGAAGGATTTTGAAGTTCTTCTCAGAAAGTATTTCTGAGAATATTAGCTCTCCTGGGTGGCTGTAGCAGAGGCCGTGTACTAAAATCTTGATGTGAAATAAAAGTGGTATGCTATTAATCCAACCTAATATCTTAGTTATTTCACAACATTATTTTGTTACGTTAACTTAATATCTTATTGTTTAGATTTAATAACTTGTTATATTTTATGGCATTATTTCTTCTACTTCTATAGTGGTTCTTTAATTTGACTAAGTAACTTATTCTTTCAAGCTAATGATGTGACTTAAAGTTTTATCACATTATCATACTCAGTCACTTACTTCCTCATTATCTACACCAAGTTATCCTGTATACAGGGTCGCAGAGGGCCTGGAGCCCATGCTCGGAGACAAGGTGGGGTACACCCTGGACAGTCGCAGTCCATTGCAGACATTTTACCTATTATCACTAAAATGAACCTATTGAGTATTAGTTAATCTTTACATTGATTCTTTGTTATTGTATAAAAGACTTCATCAAACCTAAGTGGTCATAATGACTGTTAAGACCACTTTGGAACTGAAGAGCTACGAGTCTAAGCTGTAACCATGTCTGAAGCATTTAAGTGAGTCACCAGTTAATTGTACTCCTGGGGAAATTGTACAATACTCTTTCTCATTCATTTTCTACACTACTTATCCTGTACAGGGTCATGGGAGGCCTAGAGCCTATCACAGTGGACTTAGGGCACAAGGCAGGGTACCAATCCATCACAAGACACACAAGAACACACACATACCATATATGGAGAATTTGGAATTGCCAGTTGACCTAATCTATGTGTCTTTGGACTGTGGGAGGAAACCTGGAGGAAAAACTGCAAAGTACAGGTAGAACATGCAAACTCCATGTACACATACCAGAGGTGCGAATCAAACTCTCGACTGTGGAGGTGAGAGGCAACAGTGCCACCCTCAATAGATATACAGTGTTAGATATATATTTTTTCACGTGTTTTATTTATTATTTGGAAAATAGATTATCGTGTTTATTATTATTAGTATTATTATTAGTAGTAGTAGTATTCAATGTTATGTCAATCTTATTCAAGTCTTATAGAAGTGTTAAAACAAGTAAAAAGTGAAATAGATATTTAAAGAGAACTGTCATGCAAAATGCACTTTTTAATAATTTTTTATACATATAGGTGGGTCTCTAATGTGTACGTAGAAATACAAAATACAAAAATGTCAGAAAATCTATTCCCTGCTTTTTGTCCTTTGTCTATATTTTTATACTGGCTGGGTCTTAAAAAGGCAAATAGATTTTCCCCCTATTGTGACCTTAATTGTGATGGGTCTGTCAGACAAAAGAATCCTATCATTTTAATGCAGCTGAATTAGAGGTTTGTTTAAAATCTGCCAAACTAGGAAATATGGCTACAGTTTAATATTCAATTGTTATTTTAGTTTTGTAATATATGATTTAAAAATGTATAGATTAAGAGCATTGTAATAATCTATTTCACCTAAATCATTCACTAAGGAGTGTGAAGTTTGAACAGTGACACAATTGTCATATTTTTGCCTAAATAGACCACTATGATGGATTTCAAATGAAGTAATCAAGATGTAATTGAAGTTTAGACTTTAAGTTTTAATTCAAGTGGGTTATTAAAACAATATTGCAATATCCACTTCAGGAATTATAGCTATTTTATAAGTTCTCCTATTTTACAGGCTTAAAACGAACTGGACTAAATAACAATCATAAGTATGTAAAGTTTTTTAAAAAGTTGGATAACACACACACACACACACACACACACACACACAAAAAGATGCTTTGCCAGCTACCTTCAGTTGATGCTTGTTTGTGGGCCCTTAGTGAATAAAAACCATGCTCATTTGGTTTGAGGTCAGGTGACCGATTATGTCATTTAAAATGTTTAATTTCTTTACCTTGCATTGTGTACATGATACTATTTTATTATCCATATTTGCTTTGAAGTACTGACTTATCTGCCCTATACACGTCAGAATTCATCCTACTACTTCTACCTGTCACATCATTAATAAACACCAATGACCCAGTTCCATTGGCAGCAATACACACCCATGCCATAACACTGCCTCCACCATGTTTGACAGATGATGTTGTTAGAAAGGCCTGTGTGTGTGTGTGTGTGTGTGTGTGTGTGTGTGTGTGTGTGTGTGTGTGTGTGTGTGTGTGTGTGTGTGTGTGTAAAAGCATTAGACTGTAGCATTGCTGCTCCACTCGCTTTGTGTTGTTGTGAGCTGACACTGAAACTGAAAGCACTACCCCAATTCACAAGACAAGAGGATCAGTATGAGAATGTACAGTATGTTATTTGGACACAGAAGTTGTTAATTGCTGTGTTTTGTTAGGTGCTTATAATCATAAGGTAAAGTAAATGGCTATTTGTTGCGTTCACTTTACCTTATAATTATAACTGCATAATTGTTATTACAGTAAGTTCTTGCTGCAAAATTTCTATTTGGCTAATCCCAATTTGTGTTTGAAATATTGGTAAATATTAGAAACTTGCTCTACTAATGCTTTACTTTGTTTCTGGTGCTATGTCTAAGGTTTTCTTTAAAACCTTTTTCAATCAAGTATCAAGTATCAGACTGTGCCCAATCAAGTATCAGACTGTGTAAGATTTTTTTCTCATTATTTATTTATTTATTGGTTTGCATTTTATAATAAACATTTATGACTCATTCTTTTGATTGTAGTCCATACAATGGTATGCCAAGCTCCTTCAAAGTGTCCTTAATTTGGATTTATTTATTTATTTATTTTTAATCTAGGAATACATTCAGTGGTCATACACTTTAGTTGGATTGGCCTGATCTGTATACATTTTCAATCAGAATGAGAAGGGTGGTGTAAACCGTTGATAGTCTGTTCAATAGGTCAATATTAACCATGTACACATTTGATCCAAATGTTTGCGAGTTTGTCCTATTTGGGAGTAACTCAGGAGGGAAATTTTCCTTCCATTTTGTGAGAATAACTCTCCCACCAGCCCTTACATGGACTTTTATCCACATTACAGCGGTCAGAACTAATGCATGTCAAAAAAAGTTCTATTATATTCGAATTAGATGCTTTGATCATGTAAACGCACAGCTTATCAGATCAGTGTCCATGTAAACAGTTAAGTTAGAATTAAAGAACAATTGTCCACATAGCAGTTAGTTCTGTCAAAATATGCATAGGCCTGACTGTAAAAATTCTAAATGCAAATACAGTTAAACCTTGAATTGTGAGCATACATAATTCCCCCCCAAAAAACATATAAAAATGATTAATACAAAATATAAAGTAAAAATAAAACTAATTAACCTGCACTTTACCCTATGGAAATGATAGTGCCTGGAGTAAGACAAGAAAGGATGTGGTGGAGGAGGGGGGTACTTACAAGCACACACACAATAACAAGGAACCTCTTTTTTTTGCCTCATTTTGAGGACTTCGCAGTAGTATGAGAATGCGTTGTTGAACAGATTCATCACTCGCACTGCTACAGCCTTTTTAAAAATATTTTATTCACGGGGCCATTGTTGCAGTACAGTTATTAAAGAACAGTCACTACACTTGGACACAAAATTAAAACGCATATGCACGCACACACATGTGGTCACAGTGTTAAACAGTACATGCGAGCATGGACGTTGACTATACGAGTGACTCACGCACTGAGACTGAGCATGGGAGACAATTACCCATAATCCCACAGCATGAGAGAAAGAGAAGAACCATTGGCTCAGTTGTGATCATGTGACGCTCAGCAGACAAAGCGAATACGTACTACTTGTATTTCATGACCTCACTCGTCTTGCAAAACACTTGTAGACCAAGTTACTTGCAATCCAAGGTTCCACTGTATGTTAAAAAAGGTTAACACTCAGGGCCCAGTAGTAGTCAGAGTACAGTATAAAACACAGTGATTTCGAGTAAAAGTTAATTTAATTAAAAGTAATATAAAATGACTGAAGTTAATGAATGAAAAAGTACCCAAGTAATTTCTGTTGGTCATATATTTATATGTTAATAAATGCTGCAACAAGTCCAAATGTTCTTTAAGCATGGAATAAGAAGTTTAATCTAAACATGCTTTAAAACCTGTGCATGTTTCTACACAGATGGATTTGCAGGTTGCGTTGCTGAAATTCTGATATCTTCATCGGTTTTGGCTTTTTTACATTCCAGATCATGATCATGTTGCTTTTGAAGCATTTGAAAATAAGATACTGATAAATCGGGCTAGAGATGCTCATTTATCTCCAGTGTTTCAGACATTGCTGCTTCTGACTTAACCATTTGGCACCTTAAATGTAGAACTTCAGCAGGAAGTTGTGAATCAGACTCAAAATCGAATGTTTTCAATTCATGGATTGTCTTTAAACCCTTAAAACTCAAGTGGCACAGATGTATATGATATATATATATATAAATATATATATATATATATATGTATATGTATATGATATATCTGTAAAAGTGATTAAAATACCCGCAGTCCAAAGACGTGCAGTGTACAGTAAGCTAATTGTTGTCTCCAAATTGCCTAATAATTGCCTAAAAATGTTGTCTAAAATTACTAATAAGTGTGTTAGTGAGTGTGTGTTCTTGTGTCCTGCAGTGGATGGGCATCTCATCGATGGTGTAGACCACCTTGTCCCCAGGCATGCACTATACCATTATAATAAACTGTGTTCTCAAAGACTGTGACAAAAGTATGTTACTAAGTTTGTTATTTTGAACCCCTGGCAGAGATCAAAAACAAGTTAACAGCACCCACACAAAGGCAACTAGCAGACGCTCACACAGTGTTTGGTTTGCACTCAATACTGCTATTTATGTACAAATCGTTCAAGTACTGTATATTGTGTGCATATACCTTCACAACGAATATTACTTAGAAGTGCTATCCGTGCCAGCGAACAGCTGTAAACCAAATAAATCCAGTGCAGATTTAACTGTTTTTTGAAACATTTATCCCTTCCATGAAAAGAGAGAGCAACTCTGCCTGACCTTTTCTATGGTTTCTATGACAACACAAATGGGTAAAGGGATTCAAGTGTGTTCAATATGTTTCTCTGAGCTGTAAGCATTTAAAACAGGAGCTGCTTCAGAATAAGAGAATTGTAATGAAGGCGACTACATGCTAAAGCTTCAACAGAGTTAAAATACATACATTTTTAGTTTTTTGTTATAATATTTGCTTGAGGCTCTGTTCCCAAATAGACTGTGAGGTATCAACAATAAATCAAATTGCTGCTTTATATAGCAATTTGACTTTATATAGCAATTTGACTTGTGCTACACTGTAAAAAAAAAAAGCGGCTGCCAAACAAAAACCGTAAAATTAAGGTAAAATACTCTAGTTCATATTATGCTCAAAAACATTAAATTTAAAGAAATTGTTATTTTATCTTTTACAGAGAAACGTTGTTATTTTACAGGTTTTTCCTAAATTTATATGATTAAACACCTTCATTAAACGAACAGCACTAGACGTTTAGCAGTGAAACACCGTTATTTTACAGATTTTTGCTACA
>JAOVVA010000052.1:1461891-1476059 GCA_028565275.1 Leiocassis micropogon | reverse complement strand
TTATGTCTTATGGTGTTGACTCTTTTAGTGTTCATACAAATATTTACACATTAAGTTTACTGAAAGTAAAAACAGTTAAAAGTCAGAGGACGTTTCTTTTTTTGCTGAGTCTATATCCCTTGAGAACATATAATAACATGGCTGCTGAAATGTGAGGCGTGTACTCACTTTTGTGAGATACTGTGTGTATATAGTTTAGTCTCCAAAAATCAGGAAAAGTTTCTAGATGTGTCGCTAGTCGCTTTTCACAAAAAGGTCACCAAGAGGGTTTGGAAAGTCGCCAAATTGGCAACACTGTTTTGCAGACACGTAACTACCATGACGTCAGTTACAACTGAGAACAGCAAAAGTACCATTTACTGACATTAGACTACAATGTATTTTCATTGGTAATTACATTCGTGGTGTATTTCAGAGCCCAAAAATACCAGAAAGATTTCTGATGATTACCTGATTACCTGTGGGATTACCTGCTGCTTTGTCACACAGATAAAAGCAATTGATAGCTTCTGTTCTGCTGATTATTTTCATATGTAGTATTGTGTGGTGGGCTTTGCAACTTATTCAAAAGAGAAAAGAGCATGTAAAAATGGATGAGGAAGATATACATTTGCAGAAGTTTGATTTGTTATTATAATATAATTACATCAGATGGTGTACGAATATGTGATTCCTTCAGGATTTGGTGGTGATTGTTAGCGATATTATTACAGTACTTCATTCAGTGCTTCTGTTTCAAATGAGATGATGCTAAGAATTATGCTGTGCTTTACACTCTATAAAAAGATATGCAGTTATCATTAACTAATACTAACATTTTAAGCTTTCTAATTAATATTGACTAACTGTTCCGGGGTTAAATTCCACATAGTGTAAAATAGAAAGCTAGTGCACTATGTAGGATTTATAATCTCTTGTCCCAGTGCCCTTGTTCAGGGGTTAGAGAAAGCTTTGGGATTCAGCCTGTCTACGATGCAATTTAGCGCTGTAGCATGTGTTAGTGATGGAAAAAAAGGCACAGACAGTTCAGAGACAATTTAGCAATTATTAAAGAGACAAAGTCTTTAAATGACGTGTTTTCTTGCAGAAAGTGCTTTCCTGACTGGTTCTGAATGTGGGATTTGGCGCTAGGCATTTAGTAAGTAGCACCCCTTTGTCCATCCAGAAGTGAGCAAGAGTATGGTAGTGATGGAAAGTTTGAATCATTTTAGTGACTCGGTTCTTTAAATCTCTTTCATCAAAATGAACTGATCTTTTTTGAGTCATTTAGTTAAATTCGTTCTTTTGTTCAGAAAAAAAAAAGTTACATTAACAAAAGTTTCAATAAACAGACAATCAACACGTCTACATACACAAATTTTGGCTATAGTTCCAGTAAAGAAAATATTACAATGCAGCTAAGGACATATTATGATAACCAGAATGAGCAGCTCACCTCTCATATTTTCTGGTCCGAGTTGTTCGTTCTTTTGAATCTATTGCACTGCATAGCGTCTATGGGAGTCACGTGACGAAAGAACGAACGACTCAGGCTAGAAGACTCAAAGGTGACTACTCATTTCTGAACGAAAAGAACAAATCGTTTAGGAACTACCCATCATTACAGTATGGTAGACAGACTTTGTGACATCATGTGCTATAGGCCAGTAGAAACTAATATAATAAAACAGCATAAACTCCTGACAAGCTGCTAATTTTGTCAAATACCCACAGTAATAACTATGTATAATATAGTGTACAGACACTTTCAATAAATGAATAAATGGTTTATGTGTGACCCCCACACTGATGTTTGTCAAATGCATTTACGTAAAAATTGGACTTCCAAATCTGATAAGTAAATGCCAGACAATACACTGTCCCACTTAGTCAATGATTTACTAAAGCCTTGCATGAGTAAAACATACTTTCAGCCTTGATAAAATTATGAAATTTGTGCAAACTGACTTGCTAATATCTAAGGAAAACTGTGTCTTTCAAAATCCTTTAAAAACATGTTAATGAGTCCTTTTCGTGTATTACTTTAATTTGGTATATTTCTACCAAGAATGTCACCTTGGGACAAATGTTACAGGCTGTCATGGTATGCTTTCATATTAGATTTTCACCTGACATTCACCCAACCATTGCCAACAGCATTTAAACAGAACCTTTGAAAAGACTCTAATTCACATTCACATTATTACCATAATGCATAGCCTACTTGGGCCAACAATCTTTTGTTCATTTGTTCATATTGTATTTTGAAGAAACATTTTTTTTTCTACATGTTTCATTGCCTTTAGACTCTGTTAAATTTCAAATTCTTTGCTTTTTAAACTTGCTACCAGGAACATTTAGTAAATGCAGAAAGCTGAGTTAAATGCATATTGGTTACTTTTAAAATGAACCTTAAATGTAAAGTCTGCTGTATTTGGCTTTAAACTAGCTTTAATGTATATGAAGTCTGCCTGATTTTGCTGCTACAAACAAAAAAGTTACACTTATCATAAAGACATTTTTTAGTCATGAGATGAGCCTGTGTGATTATTATTAAATGCAGTTGATTACAAATTCCTGCCAGTGCCAAAAAAAATTAGATTAAACCTCGAAATCTGCTAGAAGATTAGTTTAAAGAATATTTCTGTCTATGCAACCCCATTTTCTGAATGAGCCTCAATCAACTTGATTGTTTTTGTAGGTGGAGTAGTGTGCATATACTGTGTATACCCTCCAATTTCAGCAACCACTTCATTATATGTTCTCAAGGGACAATACTATAAAAATTAAACTTGGATATATTTTAGAGTAGTCAATGTGCAGCTTGTATAACAGTATAGATTTACTGTCCTCTGAAAATCACTCAACATACAGCCATTATTGTCCAAATAGCTGGCAACAAAAGTGAGTTGACCCTAAGTGATAACAGCTGTACATCTTTAACCATGCAAAGTCACATGTCCTATTCATCATGTTCATGTGTTAGTCAGTGGCGAAGTACCCTGAACCCTATTGAGCACCTGTGGGGCGTCCTCAAGCGGAAAATGGTGCAGCGCCATGTGTCTAACATCCAGCAGCTCTATGATATCATTATGGAGGAGTGGAAGAGAATCCCAGCAACAACATGTGCAGCTCTGGTGAATTCCATGCACAGGAAGATTAAGGTTGTGCTAGTTAGCATTGGTGCTTACACAAAATATGGACACTTTAGACACAGTTTTGACATGTTCACTTAGGGTGTACTCATTTTCGTTGCCAGTTATTTAGACAATAAATTCTGCATGTTGAGTTATTGTTAGAGGACAGTAAATCTGTGCTGCTCTACAGGATGCACATTGACTACTCTAAAGTACTGTATATATCCAATTTTCATTTGTATACTATTGTCCCATGAGGACATATAATAAAGTAGTTGATGAGGTGTGAGGGATGTACTCACTTTTGTGAGATACATATATACACACACATACACACACACACTATTACAATGCAAGTCAAGTATGGTTCCTGAGAACATGACTCCACAAGACTTCTGGGGATGTCCTGTGGTGTGTGGCACCAGGATGGTCACTTATTTATCCGGCACATCCCATGGATGCTTAGTTGGATTGGGATCTGTGGAGTTTGAATGTCTGGTTGGTGTCTTGGGCTCTTTAGGTAATGTGAGCCCTTGGTGCCCATTATCCTGTCACCAGTTTAGTGGTATATAATTGATAATTGTTAATGTGTTAATGATTTAAATGTGTTGATGTATACTGTATATGAATAAAACAATAGCTTCTTATAAAAATGACAGGGAGTTTATTATGCAGTCTGTTTTTAGAATTTGGTCTTAAATGTTGTTGGGATCTTGTTTAGACTGACTAGTAATAACCTGACAAGCCTGCTGTAATCACACTGAAACTTATTTCGGGCTGCCATTTCCTAATGTATCAGAAGCACTGCTGGTGTGATACTACACACAGCATTGCAACCAATTATGTATTGTTTTTTAATTTAATCATATCAGTTAATTATTTTTAGACCGTTATACAGTCACACTGAAATCAATCAGGCTACACTCTGTCTTGTTTCTTCACAGCTCTCCAAGATAGCACACGGACCTGTCACTGGATTCTTGGTGCTTGTCCATTTACTTTCTAGACAATTCCATATTTATAAAAAAAAAAATAGCAATTTCTTTATTATTATTATTATTATTATACATTTTATATATCATTTTATAGCAAAAATCTAAATGAAAACATCTCTTGGTCATGAGAAAATGACTTTTGAAAATGAAAACATTATGCAGTAGATTTACATTTAGGCATTTGGCAGACACTCTTTTCCTGGGACCTTCCGAACCATAGTCCTAATGCCTTAATCACTGAGCTACCCCTGACCCCTGAAGTAACTTGACTGATAGGGTTACCTACCAAAATCGTGTTGGATGCCATGCAGTTTCAAAGGAATGTTTTTTGGTTTTTTAAGCCACTTGATGTTGCCATATCATAAAATGGCTAAATTTGCCTGCTGCCAACAGAGGAAAGTGCAATCGAGTCTGCTTCTCATTCAGATGGTGCAGGGATGAAATTTCACAGTGTCAACAATGAACATAGCGTAGGTGTCAGTGCTAGAGCTAGCTTTAAGATTAGCCAAGAAGACAGCGTTGAAGCAGATGGAATGCACATGAGGTTAGTGTCCATGACTTGGGAAAGGATAAACCAAACAAGGTTATGCTAAAAGCATATGGAACCAAAAAGCCGTCGCTCTCTAGTACATGGTAAAGAAATAGGCACTGGCTGGAATATTCAGCAATGAGGTATGCCAACATACTGTAACACTGATCTTGTTTGATAATTGTAAAGAAGTGATCACGATGCTGGTTTTATGATCAGCTACTTATGTTAGCCATCCATGAGTAAAATAGATAGTCCAAAGTCATAAATGTAAAGCAAAGTACTTCCATAAAGGAATTTCACACAGCACTTCACAGCATTTACGATAAAGTCTTTGGTTAACAACTGCTCAGGAGACCACACTTCTCATTCTAAAAAGTGTTTGCATGGGGCATTTTTTTGTGTAATTAGCAGCTATTGTGAGTGAATCACATGCCTGTAGAAAATGCCTCCATTCAGTGAATCAAAGGGTGCAATCACTGGGGTTTCTGATGATGCTACACCCTCCAAATCAAGCCATCTCCATTCATAAGCACTTTTTCTACCATTGCTTTTTTTGTGTGTTTTGGGGTTATGCTTTATCGTTAGATAAATCACTACATTGAGGTGGGGGAAAAAAATCACTTCTTGGATATTATCTTAATTTTATTTTCCCCAGCTTTCTTCCAATTCTTCCAATTCCCAACTACCAGCCAGGTCACCGAATCATACTGTATAACAGCTACCATACAGGGAGGCCAGGGAAGGTCAACACATTCTTCCTCCAAGACACAAGAAACCAAACACATCTTCTTTTCACACTGCTGCTCACACAGGGGAGCTATCTCCCCTCTTTTGCACACATGCCTCTGTCTGAAAGGGTAGACAAAGTATGCCATTCTCCCACTCAAAGAGCATGAGCAATTTTGCCACAATTGGCTGTGCCATCATCAGAATCCCTGATGCAGGATTCATGGACTCCTGGCAAATAGCTTTCTGTTGCAACACTCAGGAGTGCTGTAAAAAAATTTTATTAGTCATTCTGCGTTAGGTTTAAACAAAAACACATTTTGTACTGATGATGTGCTAAACAGAACCCTAACATTAAAATCTATTTGTTTTACAAGACCAAAGATATGAGATTTCTCTATACATAATATCAAGTCATATAGAATAGAATCACTTGCAGGAGACATGGATAATAAACTAAGCATTCTTTTTTTGAGTAGACAAAAATCACTGTTTGACTGTACTGCAGTAATACCAGTGCTTTGCATATGTTTTTGCCCCATTTTCCACATTTTTCTCACTATACAGTTTGAAATACATTATTAACTTTAACATTACATTTTGCAGGACAGCCTCCTTTAGGCAGTGTCATAGTTGTACATTTCCATTTTGGACTGAAGTATAACGAAATACTGATCCTTGGTCGCCATGGTGCTGTTTGTTTAGGAATGTTGTCATACTAAGCCAAATTCCCCACTAAATTCCCAAAACAATTGGGTGAATGCAGTAAGAACTTGGAACAAGTACAACACTGCCAGGAATGCTGTAGAAACCAGTAAGCACATGCTATTGTCTCCCTTGAAGTGGCGCTGCCGTGCTTTTTTGTACATGTTTTTAAATAAAAACCCTAATGAGAACGTGGTCGAAGCAAAATGCAAAAAAAACTTACAGTAATAAGAACATGACCAGCTAACAAAGTAACTAACATTTTATACGGCCTTTACTGATATACTACAAGTATGATACAGACAGGAAAGATTGGTGCCGTTGTCATTGCATTGTTGCTGCATCAATGGAGTTCTCACAATGATCTCTTCAGGCTTGTGCTACATTTTAGAAGACCAAATTATATTCGTATTTTGGGATGGCATGCATGGAGCTATGGTTATCTATGGTTATCACCAATAGGTCCAATTCCTGATGCCATCATTTCATAATGAAAAGCAATGCACTTGTCACACTTATTTATTGCGTCCTACGGGGTATACCAACCCATAGGACGCAATAAACAACGTAGTAATCACATGATACGCACCGGGTAAGAGCACGGTGCTATCTGATCAGACATAGTAATAACTCGGTTTGATATTATTGGACCTGGTGAGCGCATGATCATGTGCGTGACAGGAAATTAGTGACAACATGATAGACGCATTGAGAACCTGACAGTGTGTTCTTTGTTATTTTTGGAACTTCATGGTGTTTATTGGAGTGTGATGTGGCATTCCAGAAATGGTGGTTTTAATATTGAGATCATGTGACAATTTAATTTCACACAAGCTGACTCCATTCAAGTAATTCTGGGATTAATTCACTACAATATTTTGGCCAATTTTGTGTACATGGTGTACATACTGTAACAAGCATTGTAATTGTAGGTAAAGTTTTTTCAATTTCAGGTTTTATCACTGCAACCTTTGAGGAAGTTCAGTGGGAAATAAGTACTTACTGTATGCGCTTGCAGTCTGTCTGCACATCTTGAACCCTGTGATTCATGATTGGCCAAGTTTTTCTTAGCAATTACTGTGGCTATTAGTAATTATGTCAGTGCGAGCTGATCTTGCATTACATATGCTGATAGTTCAATATACACCAAGGCCACTGTATTGCTTAAATAGTGCCGCAACAAATAGATAATGCTACTCAACAGAAGAACACTATAGGATACTAATAAAAATATTATACTATTAGTACTATTAGTTTAACATGCATTCAGTATCATTTGTCTTAACTGTATACGGCTGTGTATAATTATGACATCAGCTAGTCTACAATTTGTCTTATTTTGAACAAGATTAAACACTTTATATCCTTTAATAATTGTAAGAATGTGACATACATAAAACAATAAAACATCACCTGTCTTGTCACAAAGCTCAAAAACACAGATCAGAATTGCTATATTTATTTATTATAAATAAACAATCAAAAGGACCCTTTGCTCCTAGGCCAAATCAATGTTCTCCTTATCTAAAAGTCATCACATTTTTTATTAGAGACTCCATGGGTAATTGAAATCTTGGCAACAGCGAGTCTATGCATATCTTTTATACAAATCTATTGAATGACTGCCTGACCATGGCTTTCTGCAATAGTTCATTTATCAGTTCTGCCTTAATTTAGTGACTGCCAGTAAACAGCGAATAACATTAAGTGAATCAAAAGAAACTGTGAAAGAAAAATATCACAGATTTCATGTGTACATGTCAAAATAAAAGCAAATGTCTATTTAAGAGTCTATGATTTGTCTGATGTATGTGACCTTGATGCTTTCGAAATAAATGTAGGTTAGAATAAAAAAAAAGGAATATACAGTAGATTTGTGATTTTAAACAGAGCACTTAGGTACTTAGATTTAGGCACTATACATTTTATATACACACTTGATGTTCATTTTATGACTCCTGCAGTATTGAGTCTATAAATGTAAAGAAAATGCTTTTTATTTGTTTTTCAAAAGGAACATATTTATATTTTTAGCAACAAAATGGACTGCATTTCTGACACACATACTGTACTGTATATATTGAGAAAGGAAAAAAAAAACAGGGTTGTTCAAGTCAATCCAAGACCTTTAATGAAAAATGAAGGCATGAAACCGATTGAGATTCACAGAATACTTCAAACGCAGTGCGGTAATGAGACTCATAGCCACAGTAAAACATTTTAATGGTGCAAATGTTTTAAAGAAGGCCATACATCCGTGAATGATGATCCTGGCCGAGATGGCGTGGGGCCCACTGCAGTCGTTCCCGTGAGCATTCAAAGAGTAGAACGTATGTTCGTTGAAAATTGTCAGATAACCTTTTCGCCAACTTTCCGAAGAGACTCATCTGTCTGTTGGAACTGTATACACAATTTTTCACCAACACCACTTGCACATTACAGGAACTCTGTAATGTGCCTGACCTCGCTGCAATCAATTCTCACATGTACAGGCAATTAAAGGAGTTCCTGGAAGGCCAGATGTTAAACAGACAGATTGTGTCTCCGATCATGTAAAGAAGTGCTTTACTGTTTGTGAGAAAAAAAATAATAATGAATAAACATGTACAGTAATTAGGCAATTCATAAAAAAAGTTGAGGTATGAGTTTACACAGAGTCCATAATTAATAATTACAGATTTGTCCTCGATTTTGTTTAAGAATATACTCTTATTAAAAGTACTTGAATTTTGTAACTGAATTCCGCACACACTCGTGATTATTGTGCCGTCTGTTACCTGGTGGCACATTAGCGATAAGTCCTCCCATTACTTTATGGCTGAGAGTGCAACATTACCATTATGGTGGTATATTTCATATCATTCGACTTTTCTAAAACAATAATACACTTTACACCCTTGAAAATGGCCAATATTTTTAAAATATGAAGCAGATACCTTCCTGTAAGCTCTTCATTTTATATTTACACTCAGTACCTTACACACGTTCCTTTTGCCAAAAATATGAACTGACTTTGTCTTTCATAAATAGTGAAATATGTATGCAAGTACTATGGCTACAATATGTGATGCAAATAATATATTTTAGCATCTCTGTACTTTAGAAGGCAGCAGCCATCTTCTCTTCTCAGTTTCAACTGTTTTTATTTAAAATCAATGTAGACCGTCCTTGTGCTTGACCTTCAGTACCAAGTCACTTTTACCACTCTAGAAGAGCAAGAATTTCATTTAAGCTTTTTTTTTCATGGTACAAATCAGTCCTTGGGCTACTTTCCTGCTGTATGTTGACTACAATATCATTAAAGAGAAACTATTATCAACCACCATTACATGTTACATATATTCAATATATCTTCTATAGATTTTCTGTCTGTAGAAGAATTGACCAAATTAACTCAGCCTTTGCCTTTTAGGAATAGAAGAAAAAAAGAATGAATTTAAAATTAAGCTGAGTGATTTGGAAGAGAAGAAAAAGGCACGGCCTTAAAGGGATATTCTAATGCTGGATGTCAAAGGATCAGCCGATTTCCATATTAATTGAAGAAGATGCACATGAGCCAGAAATGAGGCGAGACTCTGACTCTCTCAGTTCCGCTGCACTGCTCTCCGTTGCGCCATCAGCCATTAATGGTTGGAGCATTTCAACCTGCCGTGACTAATAAGCCACAGGAGGATATGGGTAAAGCTCAGGCCCATCCATACACACAGGTCCGTTCCATCAATCACCTGCAGGGAAAAACAAGGCAATTAGCTGGAGCTCACCTATAACATTATTTACCCTATACATACTTAGGGAAAAAAGCTTGTCATTAGTAGACATTGTTTAAGGAAAAACAAGTGGTGAAGTGGACAAAATGATGTTTATTTGCATAATTTTTTATATAATTGTATAACAACAACAATTAAAAATGTAATCATGTTTAATCTTTTGATTAAAAAAAAATCTATATATACAGAGTCATGGACCATAAATCTTGGAACAAAGATAAGATTTTTTAGGCATTTGGTACACCACCATATTGAATTTAAAATGAAACTCTCAAGATGTGAGCAAAGTGAAGATGTTCAACTTTAATTAAGGTGGTTTGACAAATGTGTGGTATTAACCATTTAGGAATTGCAACCATTTTCATACAGAATCAACTATTTGGGCGGTTCACAAGTAATAAAACATACAGTATGGCTGACAAACATGGCTGTTTCATGGCCAGGTGTGACCTGTTCCCTTGTTCCTCCCTGACTAATTAGATAAAATGCCTTGAGGAGGTTCTGAGTGTTACATTTGCATTCGGTAGATGTTCACTTAAAATCTCAACAGGAGGTGCCTGTGTGATGGAGGCCATCACTAGGCAGAAAAAGACTAAAACATTGGGGGTGGCCAAAGCAACAGTTTGGAACATTTTTAAAAAGAAGGAAGTAGGAGGCCTACAGTAAGGGCCTGGGAGACCAACGAAGACAACAGCAGGTAACCACCAATAATAATGCTAACAACAGGCCAGATTAGATGTTGCCAAAAAACTTTTCGAAAGTCTTTGGACTGTTGAAACCAAAATTAACTCGTACCAGTATGATGGAAAGAGAAAATAGTTAAGGGGAAAAACAGCTTATGATCCAAAGCATACCCATAACCTTTCCAACATGGTGGAGGCAGTGTTACGACATAAGCATATGGCTGTATTGGGTGCGTAAGAAAATGGCTGTAATTCCTATTTTGGTGTACAAAGGCCAACGTATATGTGGACATATGCTAAATACACATGCATTAAACAGATTACTCTTCTGAAAAAAATATGTGTTAATCACAATAGTTTATGCAAAGAATTACCGACCCAAATAATTTTATAGGAACGGAGTGCCTTGGAACATGTATGATGTATTAAGGGATGGAATTTTATATTTTTCAGCCTGTCACCAGAAGTGAATGGAAATGTGCTTCTGAATACAGTCATGAATTGGTAATGAAGGTGAACAAAGTAGATTATTTATTTATTTATTTATTTTCCACCAAAATGCTTTTGGGAAGAAAAAAATTAAGTTAGATAGACTATATTAGATAGATATGTTGCACAGTAATCGTACAAACTGTACAAAAAGACTGTGGTCTAAACTAAAAGTTTAGATGGGTGTTTTTGGGTTTTTTTTAATAAAAGATTTATATATCTTCTGTGTACCTTTATTATATATTTTCTGCGTGTTTAGAGGGAAAACAACTTGAACCCAATAGAATATTACAGACTGTGAATGTGTGTGTGTTTCCCTCGATGTCAGGGTAAAATTCTCATGATTATGCCACAAATACATGACTGTATATATGATCAAGTACCACAAATCAGATTTCCTGCATTAATGTGATGAAAATCTGATTTTTTCAAGACTGTGGTCTTACAATATCTGATAAGTTCAAATTAGTTCTACTGTATTTGCATGCAGCCCTGTATTAAGTGCATCTCTGTTGAATGCTCAAGTGACACGACCACTCATATCTGACTATCTGGCTATCAAGACTAAACCTAAAGTAAAGCCACTACTCCCAAGATAGATGTCACTATTATTGGAGCCACTACAGTATGTTTCCTATTACACCCTCTAGAAAGACCTTTAATTCACAAGTGCTATAAAGATGACCAGGAGCATCAACTGTCTCAAAACTTATTTTTTCCTTCAATTTCACAGTGCCATTGGTCCTAGGTCAAACTACTCAACTGCTCTTCAAAGCTATCAGCTATGACTCCCATGCTGCTGTAGAAAGTTCATGGTCCTTAGGCAACCCATTATAAATGGAATCGATTTATCTATGGTCAGACACTGATGGGGACTAGCATCCCTGACGTATGGAGTTATGATTGCTTAATAGTCAAGTTTAAGGAGAAAGGGTGTTTTTGGATGTTTGCCAGTCCTGAACATTTTTCATTGCCTTCTTATTCTTTATTCCACTGTGAGAGCGGTTCAAAAGCAGCTCCTCTATGCCTATCATAAAAGCTCTGATTTAATAATCAAAGCCAATGCAGCTGATCTTCTCCTCTGATAGTTAACAAAAGCTAACAGGACCAATGCAGAACAATAATGAGCACTCTCTCATCTAAACTACACAATGCCATGGTGCATTATGGGAAAGCAAGTGATTTATATATGCTTTGAAATGAGTTGAATTTTTTAGACTATCTATATGGTAATCTGAAGGAGGAGATAAGAGATGACAGTGGAGCTACGGCTTTTTATACTGTACAGTACACTGATAAACCACAACATTAACGCCACTGCCAGGTCAACTGAATAACACTGATTATCAATTATAGACCAGTGACCTGGGGACAGGCTCATGGGCACACAAGGCTCATCTGTGCTCATTAGAACTGGCTATGATAGAAAGGTGGGGATTACCAGTCAAAGGGTTATGGGTGTTGATCCAGTCTCTGCATGTTATTGATTGTCAATATGAATATTACTGAATGATATACATACTGTAAATATCTACATACATACTGTACCTATATACATGCATACATACATATACGTACATGCATACATACATATATGTACATACATACATACATACATACATACATACATATTTTGCCCGGCCAAAGGAATGGTCTGCATCAAGCAAAGAAAACTGATAAATAGATTTGAAATTAAAATAATTAAATCAAGAGCTGTGAAATGTTCAAAAAATCATAAACAGATATGACTTAAACCTTTGGTGGAGTTGCATCATAAAAAAATGACAGTAGAAATCAATGCTATGTTCACACACACACACACACACATAGTGTGATGAGAACTCTCAGGACTGGAACAAAACAACTGCGTGACCATACGAAAACCACTGTTGAGTGAGATTAAATTTGGTTTAAATTCTCTATTCCAGACTGATCGGGGCATCAGGGTAAGAAGTGCAGGAAGCAGTGCATAGTGGCCACTGTACAATACTCTGGAGGCAGTGTAATGATCTGGGGTTGCCTCAGTTGGTCAGGTCTAGACAATGTTATGTGATAATAAAATGAAGTCAACAAATGATCTGAATGTACTGAATGACCAGGTTTGCACAATGTTAATGTTTTTTTTTTCTCCTGGTGACATGGAAAGCATAAGGAATGGTTCTAGAGCATGAGGAATCATTTTTACATATACTGTAAATTGTCCACAACATTATCCTAGCTAAATGTGGTCAAATAAAATCTTAGAGTGTGTGATTTATTATTATTATTTTTTTGTCCAGGCATTGTACATTTCTGTATATTCACAGATAAGAATTTCATTAATGTCCTGATAAGGAGGACATTTTAATTTTTCCCTGCAAGGAGAAAGATACCTTTTATATGTAGATGCACATTTCACTACCCAGTTTAATTTGATTTAACATGTTCTTTGACAGCAGGCTGTCTTTTTTGTTCTAGTTTCATAAAATATTTATTTGGCATAAGTGGTCCTTTAAATTAAAAGCCAAGGCTACAGCACACTCAGATTGGCAATGCTAAAGTACAGTATGTAGCTCACCCGTGTGAAAACATGCTGCCTATTTCCACGCATTTGCATTTATACATTTAACAGGCTAATTTTAACTTCAGATTTACTAACCTATGCTGGATTGTAAAATTATAAACATCTTTGAGAAAAGTTAGTTTCTTAATGCCACCCCCCCCCCCAACAACACTGTAATAGTGTCATAGAAAGTGTAGGCAAGCCAGCTGTCACTTACAGCAGAACGTTGCCAAATCTAATAGCACCGCCATAAAACATAATCCTCATTAGCCAAGAAGACAAAGATAAGCAGAGCATGCATGAATATAAAGGAACTAGGTGCCAGACTAATTAAACAAATAATGTGGATGTGCAGCCTGTGCTTAGAGTGACAAGCAAAAAAGAGAGACTGGAAAAGACTGACAAGCAATTTGTGAGGATTGCTTTGACCAAAAGGTCCCAAGTATGCACACACACATTTAATTAGATATTCAAAACGTAGGAAGAAAAGTCTACATGCTGTGGTTCATAAGATGCAATCAGTGAGTTCCAATCAAGGAGATTAAGGTCTTCTTTCATATAGGAACATATACAGTATATAAACGTTTTACAGTTCTCGATTTTATATTTATAT
>JAOVVA010000052.1:1429628-1461791 GCA_028565275.1 Leiocassis micropogon | reverse complement strand
TCCTTCATAACAATGGCAGAAGACGTAGCAGTTAGCCCGTGTAGCGTGGATGGTAAACCCAAACGCGGAAGCAGCGCGAGCAGGCAGGATAACCACACAAATAAAGGATCTACACAAATAAATCCGCGTTCTAGCAACACACACTCAATCAGAAAGATAACCCAAATCGGTGAGTACTCACAGAAAATCCGGCGAAAAGTCGGAAACGGCATGGGCGAACTCAATGACTGAGCGATGTGAAGTGCCATCTTGTCTCCTTTTATGCTTCCTGGTTCACGACCGTACTACTTCCGGGTCCTAGTGCCAGTCGCGGAGCGAGTGTGCATGACAGTATCCCCCTGTCCAGGACCGACTCCCGACGTTCCTAGGGTGGAGGATACCCGACGACGGTAGTCCCAGATGAGCTCGGGGTCGAGTATGAACCGGGCCGGGATCCAAGACCGTTCCTCGGGGCCGTAGCCCTCCCAGTCGACCAGGTACTGGAGACCTCTGCCTCGAGGGCGTGAATCGAGGATCCGGTGTACGGTGTAGGCGGGACCACCCTCTATGATACGGGGAGGAGGAGCAGGGGGGGGGGGGGGGAATCATAGGTGAAGTTGTGAAGGGTTTGAGTTGAGAAGTATGGAATACCAGATGGATCCGGCGCGCCGCAGGCAGCTGGAGCCGGTAGGTGACAGGTTTAATACGGAGGGTGATGCTGTAGGGACCGATAAACCTGGGTGATAATTTTTTTGGTTTGGTATGGAGGTGCAGGTTCCTGGTAGACAGCCATACTTTGTCACCTACGTGGTACAATCGTCCCGGGGGGGTGTCGACGGCGATGTTGGGTGGCGTAGCGGATGTTGGCGCGTTGAATAGCTGCGTTGGCTTGGTTCCATATCCGTCAACAGCTGCGGACCAACTGTTGGGCCGAAGGTACTTCAACCTCCGGTTCTTGATGTTCGAACATCGGAGGCCGGAAACCATGACATACCACAAATGGGCTTAACTTGATAGTGGAGGACACATGAGGATTGTGGGAAAGTTCCGCCCAAATGAGGTAGCCGGCACAGGAGCATTGGCAATCGGCTATGAAGCATCTCAGGTAGCGCTCCAGTTGTTGGTTGGTCCGTTCCGTCTGACCGTTAACCTGATGATAGACTACAGGTGGAATTGATCAGAGGGCAGAAGGCCTTCCAGAACCGTGGGGTGAACTGGGGTCCCCTGTCCGAGACGATGTCCTTTGGGAACCCTTGCAGATGGACTACATGCTCTAATATCAGCTCGGCTGTCTGTTTAGCTGATGGGAGTTCGGGAAGGGCCACCAGATGCACAGCTTTGGAGAACCGATCCACGATGGTCAATACGGTGTTTTTTCCTTCTGAGACCGGCAGGCCCATGATGAAGTCGATGGCAATGTGCGTCCAGGGCTGGCGGGGAACAGGGAGCGGTAGGAGTTTCCCGGGTATCGGTTGGTTCGTGTCCTTGGCCCGGGTGTCCAGAGAGAGGAGTGGAATGGCCCCACTGGATGACTTTGGTCTGGATGGCGTTGGGCACGTAGAGTCATCCAGGCGGGACACCTGCCGGTTCGTTCTCCACCGTCTGTGCCTGGTGAATCCTTATTTCTAATTCCCAACGGAGTGGGGCGATAATTTTGGAAGGAGGGACAGGCGCGAGGTCTGCCCGGGGGACGTCTTCCTCATGCTGTCGGGAGAGGGCGTCGGCCTTGGTGTTCTTTGTCCCCGGGCGGTAGGACAGATGGAAATTGTAGTGTTCAAGGAACAGTGCCCACCGCGCCTGTCTTGGGTTAAGTTGTTGTCTTGGGTAGGGGCCAATGACGCACAACTTCTAACTTCTGCGGGTCCATCGCCACACCCTGGGGGGAGATGACAAAACCCAGGAACGTGGTGGAGCACTTTTCCAACTTACAGTACAGTTGGTGGGCGATCAATCTCTTAAGAACCGCTCTGACGTGTTGGATATGTTCTTTGATGGTGCGTGAATAGATGAGGATATCGTCGGCCTAGCATGTCTCTGAGAACATCATTAATGAATTGTTGGAAGGCAGCTGGTGCGTTACAGAGTCCAAAGATTATGACCAAACTTTCATAGTGTCCCGTGGGGGTAATGAAGGCCGTCTTCCACTCATCGCCCTCTCTGATATGCACCAAGTTGTAGGCGCTCCGGAGGTCCAACTTTGTGAAAATGATGGCACCAGAGAGGGCGTCCAGGGCTGAGTTGGTAAGAGGCAAAGGGTGTCGATTTTTGATAGTGATGTTGTTGAGCCCCCGATAGTCGACACATGGACGTAGGTCGCCGTATTTTTTCTTCACAAAGAAGAACCCCGCGGCGGCAGGCGATGAGGAGGGCCGGATGGTACCTTGACGGAGAGCGGAGGACACATACTCCTCCATCCCCTGCATCTCGGTGGTAGACAGGGAGTGAAGATTGCCGCGGGGAGGGACAGAATCCGGCTGAAGATCTATTGCCAGGTCGTAGGGGCGATGAGGAGGAAGGTGGGTGGCGCGTCTTTTACAGAATGCTTCAGCCATTGGTGTCGACCTCAGGGGTCTCGGACTCCCTAGAGCATGTCCCAGCTGGAGCCCGCAGGCAGAGTTTGGTACAGGTCGGCCTCCACTGTAAGATCCGGTTTTGAGTCCAGGAGATAAAAGGGTCATGTTGCAGGAGCCAAGGGTATCCGAGGATGATGGGTGGAGATGAGATGGAGGTGAGGTGTAATCGGATCGGTTCTTGGTGCTGGTCAATGATGAGGGTGATGGGTTGAGTCTGGGCGGTGATGGAGCTGGAGGAGAGGGGCCGGCCGTCGACTGATGTGATTCGAATGGGCTGGGATAATGCCTCAAGCTCCACTCCCAGCTTTTTGGCATAAGAGGAGTCAATAAAATTACCTGCGGCACCGGAGTCGATGAACGCAGTACTTCTGACCCATTTGTGGCCAAACTGGAGGTGTACCTGCACCGTGAGACAAGAGACGCTGGGTGTCGTGGCAGAGAGGTGGAGAGGGTCAGGCGAACTGCTCCCATTGCTCACCGGGCATGGTTTCCCAGGACATATGGCTCTGTGGTGCGCTGCTGATCCGCAATAATCACAGAGTCCCTCTCTAAAGCGCCGTTCTCGTTCTGCAGCGGTCAGGGAGGCGCGTCCTAATTGCATGGGTTCCCCGGCTCCGGTGTCAACCACGGCGGGAGGTGGAGATCTGACAGGTCCGGTAGCAGTGGTGGTGAAAGAAGGGCAAGCTTCAGGAACTGGTGAAGGGCGAAGGTTGACGGTCGGGGTGTGGTGTGCAAAAATGATGGCGTGGTCGGCGGCAGGGTCCGGGGAGCTGGCCTCGGATGAGAGAGCAGGCGTTGGTCGATCTGGAGGGCGAGCTGGATCAAACCCTCCAGCATGGCAGGAAGCTCTCGTTCGGCGAACTTGTCCTTAATGCGTGAGACCAGTCCCTCGTAGTAGGCCGTCCGGAGGGCGGCGTCTCCCCAGGTGGTCTGGACGGCGAGTGTACGGAAGTCCGCAGTGTACCGGCTCACGGATGACCCTCCCTGCCGCAGGTGATATAATTTGGTGTCGGTCTCCACCTCAGCAGCAGGATGTTCGAACGTTAGCTTTGGCTGACGGGTGAATTCGCCGTAGGAGTAGGCTGTGTCTGAGTCTGATCGAAGAACTGCCGTGGCCCACTCAGCTGCCTGCCCAGATAGCAACGAGACGAGGAGGGCAATGCGCAACCGGTCTGTGGAGTATGAATTGAACTCAAACACAAGATCCAGCGCGGAGAGCCGCGTTCTCCTGCCGTAGCTCCGCCACCTCTTGTCTTGGATGTCTTGGACACCACTGCGGAGGGTCGCGATCTCACCGCGAAGCTGCTCGATCAGCTCGGCATGCCGGTTCACCACATTGCACATTGTGTAAAATAAACATTACTCACTAAAAATGTGTATAGAAAAATTATTTATTCGTATCTACCCCATGAAATATCCATATGTAAATATCTTAAGTTAATCATTTAAGATATGTCTTATTCATTGTGTTTAGTTTAATGATTTATTTTCTACATTGTAGAACAATCCTGGTGATTTCAAAACTATGAAATAACACATATGGCAATAGGTCATTAAGCGAAAACAACAACAATAACAGTCATTTGTTATTTTAAGACACGAAGGTCAGTTGTTCTGTAACAGTTTTTGCAAGAACAGTAAAGTCAAGAGCATTTACAAAACCCATGAAACACTATGATAAACCTGGTTTCATGAAGACCATCGCAGGAAAGAAAGACCCAGACTTACAGTACCTACAGTATGCGGTAGAGGAGAAGTTCATTTAGAGTTACCAGCCTCAAACATAACTACTTAACATCACCTCAGATTAGAGCCATTATGAAGGCTTTGCAGAGCATAAGTAGCAGACACACAGAAATCATACGCAAAAACTAATTAAAATCAGGAAAGATCTTTATTTTTATTGTTTTCAACATTGTGTATGAAAACTAAAATATGAAATTAAAAAATCAACGAAAATTTGTTAAGTAACCCAGAATATGTTTAATATTTTTCCATTTATATTTTTTCTTTCAAAGTAGCCACCTTTTGCTTTGATGACAACTTTGCACACTCTTGGCATTCTGTCAGTCAGTCTCATGAAGTAGTCACCTGGAATGGTTTTCCAACAATCTTAAAAAATTATGAAAGGTGTTGAGTACTTGTTGGGTGCTTTCCCTTTACCCTCCAGACCAACTCATCCCAAACTATCGCAATTGGATTGAGATCAGGTGATCTGATGCAGCACTCCATCACTATTCTTTTTGGACGAATAGCTTCACCTAAAGGTGTGTTTAAGGTCATTGTCCTGTTGGAAAACCAATGATGGTCCCACTAATTCCAAACCAAATGGGATGGCATGTCGCTGCAAAATGTTGTGATAGGTTAAATGTGGTCAAATGTGCCCTCAATTTTGACTAAGTCACCAACAGTGTCACAAGCAAAGCAACCCCACACTATCTCACCTCCTCTTCCATGCTTCACAGTGGGAACCACACAATCAGGAACCATCAATTTACTCTCTAAATGTTTAAGAAAGACACAATGGCCAGAACCAAAAATCTCAAATTTGGACTCATCAGGCAATTTTTTCCCACTTATCTAATGTCTGTTCCTTGTGTTTCTTGGCCCAAGCAAGTCTCTTCTGCTTGTTGTTCTTCTGAAGTGATAAATCTTTTGCTGTAATTTGACCATGAAGGCCTGACTCATACAGTCTAAACAGTGGATGTTAAAATATGCATGCCGCTTGAACTCAGAGAAGCATTTATGTGTACTCTAATCTGATGTGCTGTAAATCAGTGGTTTCTAAGGCTAATAAATTCTAATAAACATAATCCCTACAGCAGAAGTAGCTCTTGGCATTCCTTTCCCCTGTTGGTCCTCTTAAGAGCCAGCTTCATCGGAGCATTTGATTGTTTTGGATACATTCACATTTCTGGACATTTTTCAGCTTGAATTTCTTAAAGTAAAGTCTCTTCTCTTTACTTAACTGAGTGTTTATTACCATAATATGTATTTGTACAGTACAGTAGTTGTAGTAGCACAATAGGGCAATTGACTCTGTACCCACCCTTCCGCACAAGACAACTGGACTAAATGGTCTAAAGTAAATTAAGATAGCCAGAAATGTCACAAATGAATTCTGGACAAGGCACACCTGTGAATCCAGGTGACTACCTTGTAAATCCATTGAGAGAATGCTATCCTATCAACCTATCATCAAACCTAAATGCAGCTACTTATAAAATATTTTCTGGGTTATTTAACACGTTTAGTTTATTGTGTAATTCAGTAGTTTGGATTTCTTTAGCATTAGCGTATAATGTTGAAAATAATAAAAATAAAGAAAACGCTGAAGGAGAAGGTGTATCCAAACTGTTTTGCCTTATAGGGTTTTCTTATGTCTTCTCTCAATTTTAAGATGTGTCGGCGCATGTGGTCATAAAGCCCATGAGGCTTCATCATAGTTAAGATTCAGACACCTTTCTAGAATTTGACTGCTTCAAGAGAGGAGGTTAAGACCAGATTCTAGTGGTCCCTTTTGTTCAGCCAACTAGATCCATAAAGGTCAGTGCATCTAGGTTGAACCAGCTGTCGGCATTGTAAATTTTAAAGGGCACAGCCTCGCTCTAAAGTGCTGGGCCTTACTATCTCCTCATCTTTACAATCCATTTTATCCACAGTTGGCAAATGTCTGATTTGCTTTCCTTCTGATCTTTCCATCCAGTGAAATTTGTAATGCTCATTCATGACTGTAGCCATGTGATGTCATTTCGATTTGACTTTTTCATTTTATCTTTGTGAGTGTTGTTGCTGCTATTAAGATTTATAAAAATTTACACTTGGTGTACTGTCATTAAGGACATTTTGAAAAGTCAAGGCTTTTATCTCTTTTTTTTTAATTCAAAATGCATAGTACCAAGAGCAACGGTTCATTACATGCCTTGCCTTGCAATGTATAGATATTGAAGACATTTATACTTGTATGTTACAATGTGCATTCAGTTTTTGATTAATCATTTCTGAAGGCTTTTCTTCACACAGAAAAGGCTGGCTTGCGTCAGAGATAGTCCACCAGCGCCACTATGAGAAGGCACTGAGCTGCACACGTCTCCCAAAATTATCATTCAAGTGTGGACGCGGCATCAAGGACAGATGTATTGTCAGTGGAATAAATTGCCTGCTGGCTATTTGGCACCGAGGCAGCACAATCATACATTCTCTTAGTTTTATCTTATGTTAAAACTGCCTTGCTATCTCATCTCAACTATACATTCATATTAAGAATTTATTAAGTTGGCAGTTTTTGCATATTTTTTGCTAGGGGGTTAAAGTCATTTCATAAGTGAATGCACTGTACAGGACTTATTGATTATAAAATGTGCAGTTCTTCTCCTTTTTATATTATCAGACAATGTTCTTTCTCAGATTAAATATAATTCATGCAGTGATCAATACAACAATAAAATTGTACACTGTTATTTTGCAACAGGATTTTGGCTTAAACAAAGAGTTTCGACATGCTGTATCATATTGTATACATTGTGCATGCAAATGTGCACTTTATAAATAAATAAATAAATAAATAATAATACAGTGGTGCATCGCATAGTGTGGGCAGCACACGGCTCTGGGGTCATGATTTCATTCCCGAGCTCGGGTTAATGTCTGTTCAGCAAATGGCATGTTCTGCCCATGCTGACATGGTATTGCTCATGGTTCTTTCATTTCCTCCAACTCCCCTGCAATAATTTCCAATGGATACGGAATACTTATTTGTATGCAACCTACCAACGTTCTGGCATGGACATACATTGCATAGCATTGAATCCAAATTTCAGAGGGTAATACTGTATTTGTCACTTTGATTTTTGATTAAGATACATGTGTTAAATACTGGAAGGAGGATTTAATTATAGGTGAGTGATTTCTTATAAAAACACCAAATCAATCTGGTGGTAAGGTGGAGTAATGACTAGCACTGTGGGCTTACACCTCAAGGGTCAAGGGTTTGATTCCTGCCTTGGGTCTGCAGGTGTGGGGTTTGCATATTCTCCCTGTGCTTGGTGAGTTTCCTCTAGGTACTCTGATTTTCTCCCACAGTCCAAAGACATGCAGAATAGGCTAATTGGTTTTCCTTAATTGCCTGCCTGAAATGTATGTGTTTGCCTTGCGATGGATTGGCATTGTACCCCACCTTGTGCCGAAAGTCTCCTGGGACAGGCCTAATTTATTATTAATGAATAAACCAAATCAATCAAAATTCAACACTGGTCTTAAAAATGATAGAACAGGCAAAGGGCAGGCAATGACCATTAACTAGGCTAAACAGAATAGAAGTATTAAAGAACGAGGCAGGGTCATACACAGTAAGGCAGAACAAAACAAAATGACTCAGTAAGAGAAAAAAAAAGTGTATACTGTACGTTGCACTTCAGTGTCTTCAGTGTACTTGCTAGTAGCTCCTTATTTTTTGTGATCTAACATCACTTTTAGCTGATACCATGCGTAATAAATAATTTGATCTCTATTTTTTACATATTGAGTGTTACCAATCTTATGCATATAGTATCAACATGATGATACTTATCAATCTTTTGACAAGCATGGTTGCAAGTAACCTGAAAATGCAGATGTTATTCATACACTCACTCACTCACTCACCCATTCTTTATACCACTTATACTGTATAAGTGGTATAGAGAAATGGCTTAGGGTCATTGGAGGCCTGAAGACTATCCCAGGACTTGACACACTAAACAGCGTACACCCTGAATGGGGTGCCAGTCCATTGCAATGCACAACCACGTGCACACACTTACACACTCATTCACATACTACAGTAGGCGCAATTTGGAAATGCCAATTAGCTTAATCTGTATGTCCTTGGAATGTGGGCGTAAACCTACCAAGCAAAGAGAGAACATGCTAACTCCACAGACATAGACCCGAACATTTTGACAATAAATAAAAATAAATTTTTAGTAGCCTGAAGATTTTACAGTCCAAAAAATATCAGCATTTAAAAATAAATACTCATGATACCATACTATCAAATAAAAGGCCCTTTTGGGGTTTGTGCAAAACAGTTCCATTCTACCAATTGTCCTTTTAATTTAAACACATTTTATAATACTTGGTGGAAAGAGGTTTACATATTACAGTTGATTATGCTTGATTAATTTTTCCTTGTGTATTAAACTTGCGTCATTAGAAGATAAATGTTTGAGTTCTGTAACAAATGACATTATGTAAGTTTTAAATGACCCTAATGATCCCAGAATAGTTTGTTCTGAGTTATGCAAACTCAGTGCAAATTCAGCCATTCTCTTCAGAGTATTTGATGAGTTGAAATAAATCTGTTTATATCAGTTACACCTCTTTGCGCCCCCTCTAACGTATGATAATGAGGTTGCTGCTCAATAGATCGTTGCCATCTAAACAGTGCTAATTACCGTTACCTGTTATTCTTTCTGAGTGCAAGATTTATCTCAGTAATTAACAAACGAGTGTCTGATAAACGGTGAAATGAATATTGGTAGCGTAATATCATAGAACAATGGTACCAAACAATCTGATGGCTCTCTTTCTTTCCACAACATTAAAATACGTTATCAAAAACATGAATAGGAAAGATCTGCATAATAATATTTAGTGCTGTGGTTGTGCTCGCCTGGACTGCCTTCTATTGGCACTATCCTGAGCAGGGTTGGCATGTTCACCCAACCATTTTGTCCAGAATATTTTATTTGTTCACAAATGCTTTTGCTGTTATTCATCAAATGAACGGCACCCCTTATGGAAAAATCACAGTTTACATGTTTTCATATGTTTTACATATTTTTATGTGATCCAATGAGAAAACATAAAGAGTAGAATTAAAATGTAATATCCTAAAATTGCAAATGTGTTAGATAAAACCACATGCCTTACATGATATATATATATATATATAACCATTTATGTGTATAAAGATGTTAAAATAAATGTATTGGGGAAAATTCACATGAAAATAAATGATGCACCTCCAGGGTTGAGTGCATGGATTCTGTATGCATGGAGTTTGTATGTTCTTCCCGTGCGGGTTTCCTCCAGGAACTCCAGTTTCCTCCCACAGTTCAAAGACAGGCTAACCGGCATTTCAAAATTGTCTCCACTTTGTGTCTCCTGTGATGAATTAGTGTATTCGTATACAGTAAGTGGTATTACAAGAACTGTAAAGTCGACAATGAGATCGATTAAATAAATTATGCTGGAGCCTTCATGTTATTCAGCAGTGGAAAAAAAATCCTCAATACCTTGTGTAACATTCTCATACCTCAATTCACAATTAATGACGATGCACCTTAAATTTCATTTAATATCACTTGTCTTCTTTGAGGAAAGCGTTCCTCCTTTTGCCTTTATTGTTGAACATCCCTAACAGGCTACACCAAGCTGCAGTTTCAGCCATGGGCGATAACAGGGTTTACAATAGTTGTCTGAATCCTAAGTGAAATGTTAAGAGGCTTTCTCCTTCCCATCACTCCTGCTTGTCCTTTCTGATTTCCTCCACATACCATGACACAGCAGGAAACCTCTTACTCTGGCTCCATTATCAGCAACACTGTGCACTAATGGGAAAGTTATTCATTTGAATAAAACATTCACTGCTCTATAAACATAGTGCTCAATGCACATATTATTTTGCATGTAATAATTTAAGCAATGAAACACTATGTCTTTGTATGTATGAAATGTTTAATAGCAACTAAAACATATAGGGGTCATTTTTTTGTCCATTATGCACATCCTATGCTTCATTTAACTTAAAGATTTTCATAAGGTTTTCAAATATTCAGTTTGTTGTTTTCTGTTGAGAGTGTATCAATTTTTTTAAAAAAAGTCTAAAAACTGAACAGTTAGTTTTAAAATTTATTTCCAAAGTTTTATTTAAATTGTGTCCACAAAGGTTCTGTCATTTAATCTCTAACAAAGTTACTAAGTACTGAAAACTGTTAGAGTTGTGAATGTGAATGTATAAGCTTTTCTCCGACCAGATATGTTACCAAAAAGTTACTGCCAGTATCTCCCAGCAAGTTCCTGTAATGTGCTAGCTGTGCTCTTGAATGATTGAATGATCTTAATTTTTTGGGTTATTTTGTGTTTTTAGTTTATAATGACAGGTGGCACAGTGACTTAGTGGATTGCACTGCCGCCTTGCACCTCCAGGGTCTGGGTTTGATTCCCAGTCAGGTTCGATTCCTGCCTCAGTGTGCATGGAGTTTGTATGTTCTTCCCGTCCTTGGTGGGGTTCCTCCGGGTACTCCAGTTTCTTCCCGCAGTCCAAAGACATGCAGATTAGGCTAATATGCATTCCCAAAATTGCCCGTTGTGTGTTTATATGTGTGTGCCCTGCAATGGATTCCAGGGTGTAACCCACCTTATGCCCTAAGTTTCCTGGGGGATGAGTAAATGAGTTTATAATACTGTAGCTAGGTCTTACTGAAAAAGAAATGTATCAAACATTTGCATGGTAACCATATATAGGCAAAATCAATATCAAAAAACTGCAGATGCCCAAGGTTTAACATTGTACATACTTGAGGCAGTGTTTTGTGAGTGTTTTGACAGTTATTCAATAGCTTTTTATTTCATCTGCCTATTAACGTGATTTGTTTAATATGATACTGTATAAACCCTAATAATAAGAGGCACAAATTGAAATGTATCCGGTATCTCTGAAACTAAAGTAGCACATCAACAGCTGTACGTTTTCAAGTCATCTCGACTTCGTTCAGAATGAAAACAGGTAGGAAAAGTGATTTTGTAAGGAGTAAACAGAGCTTGATAAATGTTCGGTTTCGTGAGGCACCCTTTTGCTCAATCAATTTTCATGCTTAAATGAAGCAATTTGTTTCTCAGTGTGCAATCTGGTCGAGTTGATTACCCAAGCTGGTGATGCTGGCTTGAGATAAAAATAGAAACCTTGCGTAGATCCTCGAATCATCCACCACAACAGAATAGTTTTCTCCTGAATATTTAGTGATAAATCATCAAAAAGAGACTTTGGTCAACAGGGACAACGTAATGCTAATTACCATAATGAATCTTCTCGCAGAGACACTATGCACCTGCCATTTATCTGTGTCTTAATGCAACTACTGCAGTCTCCATTACTCGACTATCTAATCAATATCTCAGAACAAGTATGATGCATTCTTGGATATATTGTGACGAACAGGCAGGAAATCGAGGAAACAGTATTGTTTCCCCCGACAGAGATGGTAACACAGCGAGTAGCATTGTTCCACACAGCACAATTTTAAAGTATCTGAGCTCGACTTACTGTCCATGTGGAATTTCACATGTTCTCCAGAGATCTGCATTTTCTTCACAGCTCCCAAAACATGGATAAAAGTTAATTGGTGATTGCCCTTATAAGCAATAAATATGTGCATGATGAGAGCGTGAAAGACTGACAACCCATCTAGGATGTATTACTACCTTGCTTGCATCCAGGGTTCCCAGGAAATGTTCCTTCTCATATAAAACATAATATATGTAGAAATATATAAAACTACACATGGATTGACAGGCTGAATGAGTCTCTGCACTGGGAAAATCGCAATATTAACCCTCCTATATACCAGTATATATTTTTCTACTGTATATGTTATGGTATCTTTATCTGACTATGAAAATAACAGTGGCTTATGGTAAATCAAATCAGCAATTAGTATTATAAAACAAAAATGAAATACAGTCCCCTATTCAAGAACGAGTTCCATTCCGAGGGCTCATTTGTAAGTCCAATTTGTTCCAACAAACATTGTCTAGGTACTAGGATACTAACACAATTGGCTATGCACAATATATGTCTACCATCTTTTCACCTCGTTCCATTCTCTAATTTATTTTCACTTTTGCCTCCATTGTTATTGCTGGACGCTTCTTAACAGTACCAGCTTCATCGCCACTGCTTGTACGCTTGCTTATGGACATCCTGGGGTTGTACTGTACTCTATACAGTACTGAAAACTACACCACAACTAATGTACTTGCAGAGGATGTGATTTAACTGCCGCAATTGAACATGTGTGAACGCATGTTTGTATCTTCGAAATATCGTACGTAAATGTTCCAATGGGACTTACTGTATATACTCTAAACTTAATCATAAAAGATACTTAACTTCATTAACTGATTTATGCTGGTCAGGTTTATGGTAAATCCAGATGCAAAGTGGAAAAACACCGGATGCAATGTGGACCTTCACTCAGAAAAGGACAGAAGTCCATGTAGCCACACATTAACTAAAGTTCAGAATCAAACTGGGGACCCTGTGAGGTGGCAGAATTTTTACAAAATACTGAAACTGGTCAAAGGTTGCCAAAAGGCTGCAGCTCATACTGTACTTCCAAAAATTGGCTCAACCACCCAAAATCGATTTTTTTTCTTTACTTTGTTGGGATCATGGGACCCATTAATGTGCTTATGGTGGCTCAGTGGTTAGCATGGTCAACTCAAAGAACCTAAATGAAACCCATGTGCATACACTGAGAACATGTGAAACTCCACATGGACAGTTTCTCGTTTAGGATTAAAAACATGACATTCCATTTTATCAAATCCTTGTAATCCCAAGGCATACAGGAAACCTATTTTCAGTTATAAGAGGAATATTGCTGTCAATGTGCTGTTTATGATGTTAACAAATTTTGATATTTTGTTGGCATTAAGCCAAGAAAATATCAGTATGTAAACTATGAACCTTATGGGATACCCACCATTATAATGTAGCTAAAGGCCTACACCTGTTCATAGAAAAAGATCAAACTCCTACTAGGCGTAATGTAATACAAAGGGTATGATGAGATTTGCCTTTAAAGGCATCCCTAAATATTTGATAGGATTTAGATGGACAATTTCTGCAGCTTCATTGAAATTCTGCTTGATTGTATGCTCAGGAGAACAAGGAGAGATTCATTCAGCAAGATAAAAAAAAACCTAAGCATCATTTCTACTACTGTATTTTAAAGGAACATAAAACCAAAAAATTACAATGGGTTGTGTTTATGTTTACAGACAAAAAATGACGCAAGCGTGAATGAACTTTCATAATAAAAACTCAGTGTCATGTAATTAGATGTCAATATTTAAATGCATTGCTTTAGCTTAATGAACATGCTGTATGCAAAGAAAGCACTTCCACTGAGGTCTATGAGTCAGGTTGCATCATTATGTGCACATAAACCCCCAGCAGTGCATAAAAACTGCCTCAGGGGAGGAACAACAGCAAGGGCAAGTTAACTGCTCTGCTATGTCTCAGTACCATGGGAACATTTTGGGAGGAAGGATTTTCATAAGTAATATTGATGTTCTGTTCATGTTATTGCAATCAGCTAATTTAGTGAAATAGATTTTTTTATTCACCTTTTGTTAATGAACAGAATTTTTGTATTCTTTTGGAAATCATATTGGTCATTAGTCTGGTGTTAAAGGTCAGTGTGTCTGTATCTGTGCATTCCCCTTTCTCTCGCTCCCCCTGTATATATTTGTGCCAAGGCTGTCATTATGATATACACCGGGGGAGACACATCCCCCAATATTCAAATACACTTAAAATGCATAATTAAAATTCTTATCAGTGGTTGACACCATCAGCCAGGGCATGCATGAATAGATAACGGTAACGTCAATATGTCATTTCGCACTGTCATTTGTCACTGCTATAAAGTGTGAGTAATTGCATGGAGTGGAAACAAACATTTTGGTGAAAACAGGCCTACTGTCAAGTGCTAATAAATGAATCAACTATCACTAAAGTTAGCTATCATAGCTAAGGTACATAAAAGCAAATTTTTCACATATTCATTCAATTGTTTTGGGCTGATTTGGGTCCCAACTGGGGACTCCATGGCTATAGCCAGGGTTTGTGCTCCCCTGCCTGTCAGTCATTGTTATTGATCTGACCAGTGGGAACACAGGGACCTTGGATAATTTCACAAATGTGCTGGTGTTAGTTTAAAGTGGCCAGTGGGTTTATATAATACCTCTTAATCCACTCCTGTGTAGCTTGGATGATGAGAGGGAGGAGCTTAGTGGTGCTGTAGCTTCACCAAAAGTAGCCATATCAACACCCTAGCACCCCAGAAAATGTGGTTTATTAATGTGTAAATACTAAATGTAAATTCTAAAAAATAAATATGTACATTACAACATATGTAAATGGAATAGACCTTACTTTCACATCCTTTTTGCCAGAACACATTTTAAATTATTAATTATTTAATAATTATTATTAATTATTATTTATTATTTTGCTACCCAATATTGTAATGAATTGTTTTTACTTTACAGCGTCCATGTGTAAACTCAGTGTTTTGTGATGATTGCCTGTTATAAATTTAATGCATTTGACAGTTCAGACACAAATTCTTTCTCATTCTAATTATCTCTATTATTTAATATGTTGCTCATTCATAACATAAGCTCTATGGGATGGGATACTAAGGCTGAAATGTGCACGTGTCTGTTTCTTGCTATTTGTGTGTAAGCCCTGGGCCTGGCTGTATTGTGTGTAATGTTTTTATCCATAGGTGTGTTTATGCAGGCAGACTTGTTAACCTTACAGTAGCATCTACTGTATATCCTATATGAGCTGATTATCTCAGCATGTGTCTACACCCAAAATGGCAATGTTACTGCTGCAAAGCAGATACTGCACCTGTACATGTGTGAATGTGCATGTGTGTCGGGGGTGGGGGAGGAGTGGTTTTATTCGTTAAGTGCATATTAAACTGCGGTGCCCAGCACATTAAGGCAGAGCCACCACCCTTTATTTGCAGATTTGTCAGATATATCCATTAAGAAGTACTGACTGAGGTTTTTACCTACACATTTCATGTATGACTTCAGTCTGCTTTTTTCCTCACCAAAAGCGCCTGAGGCTTTTCTTACTGCTTGCTTAGATCCACTGTGCAATCACAGTCTCAGCATGCATCATATTCTCCACTGGATTCCATGCACTTTCGAAGTGTACTGATGTATTTTTAGATGCCAGATTTATTTAATATTTTTAATTTGCCATGCACATATTTGGCTTTGCTCCATCCGTTCGAATTATTCAATTCCACACATTCAAATTACATTTATATTTTACAGCCTGCTGTAAAGCAGAAAGTTGCCCATTTAAATGTTTATATATATGGTAATGTTTTATTCATAGTGATTTAAAATCTGTAGTTTTCTTTAAATAATTCTAAACTTCAAGAAAACTTTGTAATAATTTTCATGAATCTAAAATGTACAATGATTCCAATTATATTTTAAATGAAAAGCTGGGTAGATTAACAAAAATTTATAAAATGTTATATACATTATATATCCCAGCGAACAAAAGGCACGGGACGTGGTTATGGCTCTGTGGATAATCTCTATTTCTATTTGATTGTGGTATTCAATACCTATTTAGCATTTTTGCCTCAGGTCCAAATACCACTTGTTGAAACAAACATCTCAATCTGAATCCATCATCTGAACATGTATCGGCCACGATACGACCTCTGACACACATTTCCGCGCAAGACATTTAGGTTTATTGGCACCCAGAGGTTTGATGCTGTGTGCACATACTCTGATCTGAAGGTCATTTCTGGATAAATAGCTATGTTCTGAGCCATGCAGTTCAGCGGGCTAAGAGCCTCATGCTGTGAACATCTCACTCTGCAGAAAAAAAAACAATGATCCACACCAGAGCAGTTATCTATTCATTTATGGAAGTAGATTAACTAAAAGTAGATTAAACATTTTAATCAAGTAGTTTGACCTTAAGCCTTTTTTTTAAGAAATTGTTGCTGGGCAGAACATTCCTGTATTCATGTATTCATTTCTTCATTCTGTTTCCGCTTTATTCCAGTCTGAGTAGGACATGAAAACTTAAATTTATCACATTAATAGTGTGTTAGCCAGCAGTGCTCATTAAAACCAGCTCAGTCTAACCCAGCATGTATCTCACCATTTTGACAATGGCTCTGTCCATTCTCTGGTTGGTGTCAAAACTGGAATTTAAAGCACATAGGGGGAATGAATGTGTTATTACACCCCCCTACAACCCTACTCCCACCTCAGGCTTATTGTGTTAAAATGGAAAATCACTGTGGCGTGAAGATCAAACCAAAGAGACAGAGGCGGAGCAGCAGGGCCAAACACAGCCCTGATTAAACCATCATCTCTGATTTGAATTGGATGACACAAATGGTTATGGTTCCATTCGAGTGCAGATTCTTTACTGGACAGTTAATGGTAGCATTGGAGAAAATAATAAACAGTGACAGTGGTAACTGTTCTCTGCTAAATCTTGACATGATTCGAGAAAAGAATATCTTATTGACGCATAATTGTTGTTTGCAAATCCATCTCAGCTTTATAGTACCACTAGACTTTTCTAAACAATTTAAACTGGCAGTTTGTTATGACAGATTGTACCGTGGCTGGTAATTGGACAAACGTGCATTATTACCGTATACTAGCTGCGCCTGCGACTTTGTTCACGTGAAATTTAATTGCACACACATAAGTGCGTTTAAAAAAATGTACAGTGAGTATGAGTATAGTTTATCTTCCCGTGGGCCGATTGCGATGAAACAAAGTCTATATGTTACCTCAAGCTAGGCCAGATACACCTGTGAAAACCCTATCAAAATTTGTTCAAATGTTTTTATGTGAAGCGTGCACAAACAAACAGACAAACCAGCTTGATGTGTTTTATTTCTCATCTTACATCCCCCAAAAATATTTTTTCACAAATATATTCAATGCATAGACAAGTTTACGGTTTTATTATATGTATAGATTAAGATTGCATCATTATATTATTATACATCAGCCATAACTTTATATAACACATACTGTAACACCACCACCAGGTTGTCAGGTGAAAGGTAAAAGTGTAACATAATGGCTGGCAAACCACCATCATACTGTACATTCTAAGATATTGTATTATGACTTAAAAATAAGACATATGCTGTGACCACATAATGAGAAATAATTTCATGCTCTCATAACCTCTATAGAGCTGAGCCAAAATATGATGACCGCTCAGTAATAAAACAAATAACATTGATTATGTAATAATTATGGATCAGCAAGGCTAATGTCATGTCCTTGTCAGCAGAGGTTCATTAAATTGCAAGGACAATGGAGGCTATTCCATCTGGTCTAAAACAAAGGAAGGGATACTATGGCTCAGTGCACATAAATTTGTGGTCATGGGTTCTGGAGGAACATGTCACAACACAGTTCATAGCACCATAGTCCGGCCAGAGTGCCTATGCTAACACATGTCTATTATGAAATATGTCAAAAACAGGCATGCAAATGTTAGTCTTTAGCGCAATTCAAGAAGGTGACCTGGTCTGATGACCCCTATTTCTTTCTCTTCCATTTTCAATTTGTGGGATGTGTGGTGACTCAAATTTAAATGACTTAAAGGATGTGCTGTTAATGTCTTGGTTAACAGCCAAATACCACAGAGCACCATTTGAGGTCTTGTAGAGTTCATGCCATGGTGGGTTGGAGCTGATTTGCTGGCACACATAGGACCAACAGCATGCTAGGCAGGTCGCCATAATGCTTTGGCTCATCTGTGTGGATTTGACTATTGTAATATTTTGCTGGCTGGGTGATCTGCTGCCTCTTTAGACAATGCTACAAAAAAAAAACAGCTTTTGACTCCGCCTGGAAAAGTCAGATAGAGGATATTAATCCAATTATCTTAAAGCTGCCATTGGGTGTCTGTTCATTTTGATGCAGTGCTTCCTGGTCTTCAGAAGCTGTACAGTATAACTCATCCCGAGAACAACTCAGACAAGCCACACCAAGATTCACTCACTCACTCATTGTTGTTTATAACACTTTATCCTGTAAGCATTTAGGCTCCAGGGGGCCTGGAGCCTATCCCAGGAAACAATTTTGGAATGCCACTTAGCCTAATCTGCATGTCTTTGGACTGGGAGACACCATGAAGAAACCCACCAAGCACAGGAAGGACATGAAAAATCACACAGACCCAATGCGGGTATCGAACCCAGATCCTGGAGGTGCAATATGACAGTGCTAACCACTATACCAACATACCGCTTCTGACCCAGTTTTTTTTTCCTAAATCACCTATTTCAATCAATATAGAGCTTTCGAACATCACACCTGAACCAAAAGCAAACCACAATCTGTCTGTGATTTTGCTGAATGTCATAAAGCCCAGTTATAAAAATGTGCAATGGCAAAAATTGCTGTGTATGAAGATGCCACAACATACAGTACAAGGTAAAAAATCTGCAAGATAATTTTATTAGCTTCCCACTGACAAAAAGAAAACAGATTTGTGTCTGTCAGCCATCCAGCAGGAGACAAAGGTAATCCTGGTCAAAGTTTACCCATGTTGGTCATTACTGGTACTTGTGCAGTAATGCTACCAATTTCATCTCTGGTAGCATAATCATGAAATTCACAAATTCTTTTTCTTCTTTGTATTTCGTCTGTTCCCTTTCAGGGGTCGCCACAGCGGATCATCTGCCTCCATCTAACCCTATCCTCTGCATCATCTTCTCTCACACCAACTAACTTCATGTCCTCTCTCACTGCATCCATAATCTCCTCCTTGGTCTTCCTCTATACCTCCTGTCTGGCAGTTCTAACCTCAGCATCCTTCTATGTACCAATATATTCACAATCTTTCCTCTGAACATGTCCAAACCACCTCAATCTGGCTTCCCTGACTTTATCTCCAAATCTTCTGATGGACTCATTCTTGAAGCATTTGACAAATTAAACACAATAAATGTCCAGCATACATGATGTACTCAATGTCATACATTTATTACTTTAGAGTACATGCAGTAGTTAAATTAGGTCGGGGCTGCTATTATGTTTTCATTAGCATTACTAAATTTTCTCATAGTATTGAGTGAGCATGTAATATATTTTTAAGTTAAATTGATATCTTCTTCAACCTAGTATTACCAAGATTTTTTTTAATGTAGATTTCTAATCATTCCAGTTTTAGAACATACACCAACCATACAACTAAACAGCTAATCAAACCAGTGTGACCCTACAGGCAGCAACCTCCATCACTTGTCAGTCAATCAGACAATTAGATTTGGCTCACACCCTGTATTTGTACCAAGATGTTAACACGCCTGTATACCCTGATTTACTTCTCACTTGATTTTGACCTGGCAATAATTTTTCTTGTTTATGAGTTTAGCTTTTTCTAGTCTAAGTTGTTTGCACATTGATAACCCTGTTTAGTTTCATGCTTTTGACTCTGCTAGACATTTGCTTTGCTTAATATATTAAAGTTCAGTTAAACTGCACTTGTGTCCACCTGCTCGCACCTGCCAATGTCCCTCAAATCTTAAAAAGAAACTTTACTTACTTTACTTTACGTTAGTGAGTTGCACAGTTTTCTATAACAGGCTTAATCTTGGGGATATAACAGCAAATCCTTTCAATTGAAAAATCGTACATTTTTATATTTTGTGCCTCATGTCATCTATTATACAAATATTCAACTAAAAAAAGTGATCAATTACTGCCTTATTGGAAAGAGTTCAGGGGAAATTCTATTAATTGCATTTCTCAAAAAGCCTTTTTTTGTACCAAATCTAAGACTATTTTCAATAAAGCTCATTAAAATAAAGTAACATCGGATTCAATTAGGTGTAATTACATACTTACCAGCTTAGAGAATATTAAAATGAAAATGGAAGCATAATGGAAAAAATGAGTGCAAGCTAAAATGACCACTTTGTTGGGCAGTTCTAAGATAAACCATGAGGCAAACAATGTAGCATTTATAAAATGTTTATGAGGAATTTAACATCATTATTGACAGTACTTATAATATATAATATTTGTAATTAGGTTGATTAGGAACTAATTAAACATCTGATATTGAAATGAGGAAAAAATGTGACCTCAGTGACATGGCATTTTAGTTTAAGTGTTTCAGAAGCTGCTTATCACCAGGTATTTTATGTCACATTTAATTTATATAAAAATGTGAACTTGGCATGCAGAGACTGGCAGTTCTGTTCATGTAAGCACTTTGTTGATGAAGAGAATAGTTGAAGCCTACAATCACTCAAATAATCACTCTTAACAACCATAGTGAGCACAAAAACATCCCAGAATAGACAAAATGCCCTTCAGTAGCCTCAGACTCATCAAATAAAACAGTTTCGTTGAGGTTGAGGAAGTTGGAGTAATAGATAAAACCACTTAAACATTGCCTGTCTTCAGCCATCCAGTTTCCACCCACAGAGCTTATGTACACGTGTGATGTTTTTTTTTTTTTTTTTTGGGGGGGGGGGGGTGTATTAAAAAAAATTATACTTTTTTTTTTTTTTATCAAACCATTCAGATTCTGAACTGGAAAAAAATTTACTTGGAGCCAATCATTGATTTCACAGAACATTTTGTTTTGCCCTATTTATGGTACAGTAGTAGCCATTAGAACACTGTATAGTTTTCTGAAATGACCTATACTCTTCCTTATAATACACATTGCAATGTAATTTTTTTTTTTTACTTTTTGGAGGTATTTTATTATATTTCCCACAACCCAAGTCGTAGGGCAGAACAAAAGCTGCAATTGGCAAAGAATTTGAACATGAAGCTGTGACTTGGGAGGGTACAACTCAGTGCTTGAGAGATTCCCTTTAGAGCCTTTCATTTTCTTTGAATAGAGGAAAAGCATTCACAGTCAGGCATGTTCACTTTACTCTGAATTTCTTCCAAACCAAAACCTGGACAAGACCCAGTTTTATGACACTTTTGGATTTGCTAGATTAGAGCCACTTTGATTTTAGGTTAGGGATACCAATCAGCCCATGAAAAGCTGTTTAGACCCAGATGGCTCATGATGCAAACCTCCCCAGCTATGCAGCCTCCTTCCACATTTCCTTTCCACAGAATATTCCACTTTTGGGTTTGGGGGCTTTGTAGCAGGTTTAGATGGAAATTAATTCACATGGCAAAGCTCCAAATTGCCCCAAGTCAAAGTAATCCAACTTCCTGGAAAGTTTTACTGCTTAAAGAGGGGGAACAAAAAAGATCTTATTAATTTGCCGTTGCATAAATGATCCCCTCATGCTCTATTTTCTGGCCATGGGGGAAATTTAAGATTACGGGAGAATTCAAACTGTGTATGTTCTTCAGTTTATATGAATTCCCATTAGCATGCAAATAAATTGTGTTTATATGCATTTTAAAAATAAATAAATAAATAAAAAAATAAAAATAAAAAAATGTTCTCTTTGCTTTTAAATTATATTAATGTCTGCTTCACCCATTGTGAAACAAAGAATATACAAGTAATAGACTCGCAATGTCTCATGAATAGACAAATAGAGATTAGTACGTACATATAAAAAAAGACAGTAAATTGTTAAATCTGAAAAAGATTTAAAAAATCATGACATATTGTAATAATAATTTCTTTTTTCCTATGTCACCTATGACTTTGGATGATGGCATTTCAAAGTGTCGTTTTTCTCATTAGATCAAAATTATTGCAGTGGGCCAAATACAGTAGCTCTACCATAAAGACAAGCAAGCTTCCAAATTGTTTACAACCCTTAATAATCAAGCCTTAAATTATTAACACATACTAAAATTTAGTACCTAATAACATTTTTACCTAATACTTAACTACCTGATAAAATAGACTACCTGGCCCAAAAATAACTCACACACTCTAATGTTTTATGTGACGCTATGAATATGGTGTATAATGTGTTGCCCACTTTATGTGTGAAACTGATTCTTCATGGTCCGAGAACCACTCTTTCACATTTTGTTTCCTAGAATAGGGACTGTCTTAAGGAATGCTTAGATGGTATTTAGGTAATCAGCTGACTTCTTCATAACTTCTTCATAACACTGCCTCCGTGTTCTTGTACAGTGGGTAATATGCATGATGAATCCATCACTTTATGTGCTTTCCTTCTTACCCTGATGCACCCATCATGCTGGAATAGGGTCAATCTGGACTCATCATACCACATAACCTTGTTACATTTCTCATGTTGATAATTGATAATACTATCTAGCAAATTGAAGCATTTGTGATTGGTCTCACTCACGAGTGGTTTTCTTATGACTACACAGCTGTTTTGTCTCAATCCTTGCCAGGCAATGTATAGCAAGATTGGAAGTTTTAGTCATGCAGGACATTTTAAATGTGGTGTAGTAGTAAGTCATGGTTAACAAATTTGTCTTTTAATTTTCAAGAAGGTATTTTTTAACACACCTAAGGCAATTCATCAGTTTTTCATACTATTTTAGTCATCTTGAAGAAAGTGTGGCAAAGCATAAAGTCTCTCCTAAATCTATATTTCTTGCATAGCAGCAGGGACTACAGAGTGATATTGGGAGGAAACACAATGACACTCAACACATTTTATGATCAAGGTTTCTTCATTGCCCTTTTCTCGAGGAATGTCATTGCTTTCATGGCTCTTGCTCTGACAGCCACGCGGAAACACATCTCTGCTAAAAGAGTTGTCATCCAGTGAGCGATCGGTCCATCCGAATGACTGACAATGGCTTGTTTGGATCAAGCATCCCCCACAGCTAGGCCTGATTTTCAATCACTTTTTCCCTGCATGTTACTATGCCAATGGCTGAGTCTCTCTCTCATCTTCAAAGCAGCCCAGCTGGAACAAGAAACATCCAAGGCTTCTTACATGATATGATGCATTTAAATGCAGATGGAGCTCATTTGGATTTTAAAGCACCTTTGACTAGTATGATAAAAAGACTTTTAATGCAATGTTTGACTTTGTATGGATATTGGAGCACCAAAAGAAACCTTTCTAATTGGTAAGCCACTTTCCATATACTGTATCAATGTCTTAATAGGATAAAATGACTTTATTACAAAAAAAAACTGTATTATCACTTCATTGTGTCTTATGATTTTGGTGCAAAACAACGCTCATTCACACCAAATGTCCAAACAGGTCCCCCTGGATTAAATTCCACTCCATCTCCCAACCAACCAACTTCTTAGTGGTTTTGCATCTCCTCCTCTCATACACCCATCTCTCATCTCAGAAGTCACTTACATCAACAACACCTCATTTATAATACTTATTTGCACCATATTCATTCAGGAGCAAGTAAATGCATTGCTTAAAAACAGCATTGAGCATATCGCAGAACATTTTTTCCTCCATTTTCTGTCAAATATGGATCAGTGTGCTTTGTTTAAACAAGTTTTGACACAAATTAAATCTAAACAGCCATTTAGCTGAGAGACCGATGAGGCATAACTTTAAAACAATTTACATTAAAACCACCGAGGATTTAGGTTCCCCTGGGCCGTATGCTGTGGTGTCTAACATTCAGACATTAGTGATGGATCCCTTGGGTGCTGTGGATTGTGAGGTTGGGCCTCCATGGATTGGTCAGATCAACAATATTGAACTCTTTGCCAGTTAAGCCATTACATGGCAGCTGTGATACACTGGGTGTTCTAATGCCTTTCTTTTGTTACCAGTGTTGACTTTCTTTTGTGCTGCATTGGCTATGGTGTGGGATCAGCACAGATGGGGATAGTGTTGGATATCCGCAGGATCAATGCCCATGATCATTGTCACCATTTTACTGGTATATCATTGATAATCAGTGTTATTCAATTCACCTGGTGGCAGTCTTTATGTTATGGCTGATTTGTGAAGATGTATTATATTTGCCATCTTGCCTGCAGTCGTCCATACTCCACTTAACAGTTATTTTATAGTTAAATATTGTTTACATAGAAAATATAATAAATTATTAGCAGTAAAGAGTAAAAATATTTCTCTATAAAACAAAGATAATATTTCTCATGACAAAAAAAATTACCCAGCTATTTGTTTTTTGTGTAATAAATAAATAAAGAAATAATAAAGAAATAAAATCTTCCACAATTCATCTAGAGACTTAAAATGCTGCACGTTTATTTTCTTTTTTATTAAAAAACCCAGCAGACTTCATTTCATATATACATCCGCACACCTTACTGTTTGTTACCTTCATTAAAACCAATTAGTAATGAAATGTCATATTTCATATTAGCTATATAAATGCCTTCCAGACCTTTAACTTATGATAGGCATTATTTACCACATTGTCTTTCTTAGTGGTTTTGCATCTCCTCTTTAATCCCAGGCTTTTTGACAGCTATTTGGTTGACCATTTGCACCACTTCACAATGCAATTTGCACTTCATGCAGAGTGCATTTAGGAGGTGTTTTTTTTTTCTGATGAGCTACAGCCTTTGTAATTTGAATGGTAATTACAGATGGCTGCATCAAGTAGTGTTTGGCTCTGATGCTATATAAGGTCATTCAGTATTCAGATTTCTTATGTTATCTTCAAGATATTACAAATAAGTTACAAATGAATGGAGTAAACACATCTTAGTAAGCTGCATCTAAGCAACAACTGCAACACAATTTGGAATAGATTGAACAGGTCTCTGGTGGAGGGATGGGACACAATTCTTGCAAAAGATATTTCCTTAATTGATTGCCTTTATTGCCTAATTTGGTCGTGGTGAAAAGTGCTATATAACACTTCAGGGGAATCTCTCATAGGTTTTCAATTGGGTTGAGATCTGGTGACTGTCAAGGACAAGATAAACAGATGTTTTGCTACTCAAAGGGTACTAAAACATTTATATAGGATTTTTTTTCTGTTTGCATTAGAATTCAATATAGTATTAAATAAAGCCTCAAAGCTTCAAAGCCAGTGGTTAGCTCAACGGTTTATAAAACAAGCTCTGCAACAGAATTCGGGGGGGGGGGGGGGGGGGGGGGTTAGCACTTAGATCCCCCCACACTGTGGCAAGAAGATCACACTGCCTTCACGCTTACTGCAAATGAAGTGTTATTAGAGATGTTAATCAGGAAGTATGGTGACGCATGTCAACTTGTTAATTCACTTTATTTGGATAGTCAGATTTATTGTTGTTGGTGTCTAGTAGATAAGCTATAGACTCCCAATGATTCTTTTTACTTTTGCTTTATTTATTTTATTTAGCCTTTGCTGATTAACAGATCATCTACACAGAATGGTGAGCATACAACAGTACCTATATCAATGTGAACCATAATGAAAAAAGTGTTCATTTCAAATAAAGAGAAGAGCTGATTATTGAAAAGACACATTTAGAAATATTGACTAGTTTCAAATTCCTAGTTTAATGCAGTCTACATCACAAGCTTTTACATTGAATGTGTACATCTCCCACTATTTCATTACAGTTGATCAGCACCTCCACTTTCTAAGCAGGCAGAAATTCAATGTATCAATCCAGCTCCTTTAAAACTTCTACAAATGATCATACTGACCTGCTATATCAGTGTGGGGTATGCCTCCTCCAGGCTGTCAGACTCTTTGCAACTGCAAAGAGTTAGTAGACTTCAGCTCATAACCTCTATGTAAATGTTTGGCAGCAGAGTGACCTCACACCTCCAGGGTTGGGGTAAAAAGCTCACAGTAGATGTAACTGGAGTTTACATATTCTCCTCATGCCTGTGGGGTTTCTTCTGCTCCCCCATTTTCCCTCACACTGCAAAAACATGGCATATCCAAATTGCCCATAGTGTGAGTGTGTGTGTGTGTGTGTGTGTGTGTGTGTGTGTGCTTGTAGGCTAAAAAAAGTTGGGGTCCTCAGTAACATATCTTACAGCACATAACCTTTAAGTAATCACCATTGGTGGGATGTTATAGGTCTTTCTGACTAATTGTAATAAGTTGCATTTACAATTAGAATCAAATAAAAATATAACACATATTTAAATAGCTATTTTTGAATTGCGTTGCAATTCCTTCTAACCTTCATAAAAGATGAGACACATCTATAACACAGCTATATAAACTCCATATAAGTGAAATATTCTTCTTATCTGATTGAGGCAGTCTAATACTGTATATATGCTTGTTCAGAGATTTAACCAAGTAATAAGTTTACTGTAACAAGAACTTAAATGCTTAGTCAAATAAGAAATGTTAAAAATCGTGTAATTTTATAGAATGTCTATTGTATATTAAAGTGTTTCACAGCAGCATGCAATAAATACCATTTTTGGACATTTACTCATTTTGGTAAATTACTGTACACAAGGTTGTCGAGAACTGAACATTTAAATTGAAAATTGCTATATTTGTTTATTTCAGGAGGTTTAAACTTCTGCCTTTTGAGCAAAACACCAGAATTTAAGCAAAAGCTGTTGTTTTGAGCCGATTGGAGGAGGCTGATGCTGTAAATTAAAGTTTTTGTATTGCTCCTACTCGATGTTTGGCCCACTACAAAATCACAATTACGGAATGAGGTTCCTAAATGAGAGAAAAAAAAATTTGACCCTTTTATCACCCTGGTGAGACAGGAACATGCATAAAATAATTTCTACCAGTTTAAACCACTCCTTGTTTCATTTGAATGTTTTTTTTTTTTTTCATTTTTCCATGACTGCAAAAATGGAGAAAAAATCTGTCAAATTGTTAATATACTCAGTCTAATAGGAGATAGCAAATACATACTTTATTTATGTTTTACATTTAATTCTAGCTGCATGTACAGTATGTGTTTTTTCATTTAAAGACTTAATGGGTTTATCCTGCACGACTATCTTCCTCTAATAAAGATCTCAATAAAAACATACCGTATCAACCAACCATTTATGATAATAAAAATAAAGCTGTAATTCCTGATGTTTAAAAACTTTTGAGTTTAACTGGACTGAATAATAGTTTACCTTAACTGAGTGTTCGTAAATTTTCCACTGCATAGTAGAATGAATAGTAATATTTGTAAAAATCTCAAATGGCTTTCAGGTAAAAGGATAGAATATAATATTTGCCCACTTCTTCTTGAGAGCATTTTTGAGTGTGTAATTTACATATTCTGTGTTCCTCACATTTGCATGGTTCAAACCAGAAAAAGAAGAAAATAAATAATTTTGGCAAGTTATAAGAGCCATTTCTGAAGTACTGGCTCGGGATGAAGTAGTCAGGTTAATGATGTGTGATGCAGGAGGTAATTAAACAGATAAGGAGAAAAATCAACAGGCCCTAGGATAACAAATGGAGAATATAGGCAACATGCCTAAGAGTAACATCTTTGCACCGTTGTATTAAAGTGTAATAGTTACTTGGATAGATGTAGCTCAGAGTATAATTTATTTCTATCCTGACTAGTACATTTTGATAATTATTATTTATTTAAGTGTATAGCAGCCAAAGTGACAACTATGAATGTCATAATCCACATTATACAGATAATAATAAGATGAATTAGAAGATTATAATCTGAAATAATTGTAATATATTGTAGCCTTTGGATAAATGATTTAAAATAAGAGAAATAAAAGTAACAGGACATTCCCCAGTGAATATGAGTAATGTGTATGACAAGCCTAGTTCCATTACATTGCAAGACTTGAAATAATGGACGCTAGCGAAGATTACTTTCGCTACCATCAATCTGCTGACTTCACTTTTGCTTATCATTTAGTTTATCTGACAAAGAGCTCCAGGAATCATAAATCAAGGATTACAGTTTCTCCCTATGTGGCGAAAGTTTTTACATGAACCTGAACTCCTCTTCAAGGACTACACTGTATATTCCAGGGTTTGGCTGAACCATTTTACTGTGCTCTCACTGGCCTTTAACCTGTGCAAGCACTGAAGCCACATTAGGGTGAGTCAGACTATGTGTGACTCTGTGTAAACCCAGCTGAAGTCATTTTCATCATTCTACATGTGATTTTATGCAGAAAACAGAAAAAATAGACTTCAGCGTGGTTTTCACAGACTGGGTCACATTTTGTGTCCTGGAAAGCACAGGATGCACATGGCCGAGCTTTCTCCTACCTTACAGAACTTTTTGAGGCAAAGCATTTCTCCATGTTAGCCTGTGCCTCGTTCTCCTTCTCCACTTAACTGATAATGTTGTGCAGTTGGAGTTGACAGGAATGCAGGAGTGTATTCCTATTCTTCAGTGGTGGATGAAGTACATACATCCTGCACTTGAGTAAAAGCATTCCTGCCTTTAATTTTCCACTTGAGCAAAGGTAAAAATAATAATAATAATAATAATAATAATAATAATAATAATAATAATAATAATAAACTACTGGCCTTCAAATGTACTTAAGTACCAAAATTAAAAGTATTGTCAATTATCACAGTTTTAATGTTATTATTTTAATTATTAGGTACTTGCATAATCTACTAATTGAAAAGGCACTAATGTCACTCCGATAACATGCTGGATTGTATTAAAAGCGGTGTTTGATACAATCCAGGCCATTTTATTTTAATAAACACGTTGGCCTCAATGGTCCCTAGTTAGACTACAGAGGTGGGTGGATGGATGGATGGATGGATGGATGGATGGATGGATGGATGGATGGATGGATGGATGGATGGATGGATGGACATTTAATTTTACCAGAGTTTATGATCATAGTCAGTGGAAGATGGATTTGTGGAAGACTGTTCTCATTTGGTTAAAGTAGAACTCCACTTCACCTGATAAGTGTTTTAATTAGTCCACATTTTATTTACAGAAGTCTAAGTCTTAACATTGAATGTTAAGACTTAGACATCATGTGCGAGCGTTCAACTAATAGGCTTTGAACACTACAACCTACAGTAAGGTGAAACATCTATAGCTAGCTAATAGAAACAGATTAAGCTTCCAAAGATTACTAGCTTCAGCTTCTTTTGTGGTTGTGGTGTAGTAACAATTTGCTACTCAAAAGTTTATTTATCTGGCTACCAATTATCTGGCTAAAAGGAACATGACATAATCATGGTAATGACAGATTTATTTTAAAACACATACACAACAAAAGATTTCACTGCTGCAACCTAACATTAGATTACCCATTAAACAAAATATCCACTAGTGCGAAAGCTGTCTTACGTCTATGTGTTTGTTTTGATTTAACAGAGAATTATGGAGGCAGGCAGAGAAAGCATTAGTTGAATATGAATGAATCTTTCTTCTGTTCCCTAGCTTAAAAAAAACAATCTTTCAAATAATGCCATGGGTACTGAAGTGGCGAGTTAGGGTCTTTTTTGTCTGTCATTTTTCTAGGCGCTCAGTATTAGAGGCTGTTGCACTAATCTTGTTCTGTGTTCACTATGTAGATAGAATGAGTAAGTGCAACCAACAGGTCAAAGCAAATAAAGTGTACACACTGTACCCTGACTGGTATCTTTATTCCACTTATAAGTAAGAAGGAGCATGAGATGTCATTTAATGTAGTGGGGTAGTAAGTGCAATATTTTACTTTCTAATGTAGTAGAGTAAAAGTAAAAAAAAAAAAAATCTCCAAAATGAAAATACGCAAGTAAATACGGGTAGGAAAAAATTTACTTAAGTATAGTAATTAATCACATTTATTTAATTACTGTCCACCACTGCAGTCGTTTTGGAAGTTCTACTATCATCATAAGGCTTATACTGTAAGCTCTTTGAGCTGTCCAGAAAACTACAAATACCTACTAATCTTCCTACTCATTTTTACAGAATTAAGTTACTGTTTCATCATTATTTTTGACAGATGCCAACCAACCTAATTAATCCATCACATAAGAGCAAAATGTGTGCAACTTACTCATACTGTATATGGAATCCACGCCACTAAGCATAATCTTATGTTCGATTCCACATTCAATATAGAATGTGTAAAAAAAAAAAACTAAATGTATGCATTAATAACTAAAGTGATATTGAACTGCTTGCAGCATCTTTAAAAAAAAAAATGGGACAAGGAGAAAAAAATATTTTCTTTTCTTATTTTTTTATGCTCTCTCTGCTAGACTATATCTCCAGTGGCTTATTAAAGAGTTTATTGTGCACTATTAAAAAGTTTATTACACCTCATGGTGCAGCTACCTACTGTAATCATGAGGAACTCCTAAGGCCCTGCCTGATTCTTCCAAACTGGATGAAATTTCATCAGGCAATACATGTCGATTCCAAACTTCTGCATCAATAGTCACTGGTTCACGCAGTGACCAAACTGCCCAGGAGTGTTGCATCAGAGATTTGTCCTTCTTTCTTTTTTTTCAGCCATTAGTTGCTATGGAGAAGAGACATGTTAATGGTCAAATGCCAGTAGCGCTTCAATTATTTTTCACTGTATTGGGCTGAAAGCAAAAACGTATCACAGGGTGCTGTTGAACATTATAGTTTAGGTGCCCTGTTTTTTTGTTTTCATTAGATAATATGTTGATCAGCATATCCTATAATACCCACTTATACTCTTCGTACATAGCCACTGTGGAGCTGGACTGCCTTAAAACACACTCACTCACTCATCGTCTATACCTCTTAATCTTCAGGGTCATGAGGAGACTGGAGCCAGGAGACTTACGTAAGACAAAAGCGATGTACTGTACACTCTGGCTGCCCACTTTAAAATAAATATGTGAGTAAATTAGGAAGTAAGTAAATAATAATAATAATAATAATAATAATAATAGTGTGGCGTGGGCGGGGTTTCGATTGGCAACCATCATGCTTTGCGGGAGGGGTTGTTATGTGTTCACCCTGTTGGGAAAAGGTGTTTGGGTTAGTGGCTTCGGCCAGGGTGTGTGTGTGTGTTAGAGGTGTGTTATTGACTGTGGGATGTGCTGTTTGTGCTATTTCGTGCCATTTTTTAATAAATTACTCCCAGCCATTAGCATTGGGCAGCAAGGTAGCTCACTCGTCTCTCCAAGTTCCTTCATAGCGGTGAAAAATGCTACATTGGTGTCAGATGTGGGATGGAGAGTTACGGGTTAGAGCGCACCCCGGAGGACATCCGGAAAATTCAAGCAGGCTGCCGAGTAGCAGAACAATTAAGGAGGAGGAAAACCCTCCCTGACGGGGCCAGCGCAAGCAAAGAGCGGCGACCTGAGCGGAGCGGCGCGTTTGAGGTTCCGGCACTGGAACTCGGGGGGAAGTCCTACGGTGACGCAGTGCAGGCACCGGAGCAAGCTACAGCGCCGTGCGCCGTCAGCCGGCGAGGCGACCTGCAGCTGCGGCTGCCTTCCTACAACGGCGCCGTCGAGCCCCACGTGTTCCTCGCCCAAGTGGAGCTAGCCGCCAACTTCAGGGGCTGGTCCCTGGCGGAAACAGCCGTCCGGGTGGCCCTCTCGCTGGAGGCATTGGAAGACCTCCGGGCTGATGAGCGGAAGGACTGGGCGAAGTTGCGGGAGTCGCTCCACCTCCAGTTCGGCGTGGGTGACCATAAGGAGCTAGCGACCCGGGGCTACCCGGAATTCGAGCATGCCCAGCAGGAAGAGCTAGCTCGTCGTGCGTTCCTTTGGGGAATCCGGCCACCCCGGCTTCGCGAGCACATCCGGTTAGCGGCACCGGCTTCCCTGTCTGAGGCGCTGTGCGAGGCCGAGTGCGCCGAGCCCATCATGGCCGAACACCACGCCGAAAGAGCCGAGCGATCAGTGGGGTGCGGTACTGAATCTCGCGGACGGAACTCTGCGTGGTAATTTCGGTTTAGCCAGGTTGCTAGTGCCCAAAGCGCAGCCGGACGTGTTAGTAGCACGCACCAGGGGGGCGGAACTTCCGGTGGACGCG
>JAOVVA010000052.1:1396489-1424726 GCA_028565275.1 Leiocassis micropogon | reverse complement strand
ATGGTCACAGTCACACAATGTATAATGTGAATGTATATTAACTGCAGAGTGCAAGCAGAGACTCCGGCAGGACTAACAATGACAGCATAACTAAAAGGGAGAGCCAGAAGGAAACACAAACATGAGGGCTCCCTGAGATGTAAAGATATAGATGTATAGATTTTTATATTTTAATGTTTTGCTTTTAAAACATGTTCCTCCACGTACAATAAAATTCTTGTTTTACTAAATTTAATATATATATATTTTTTATCTATTCTTTTCTATACCTATATTTATTTAAATTTTTATGGCATTCATTGGGGACAGCAAAGAAAGAATTTTATTGTACGGGGAGGAACATGTTTCCTAACTGTGCATATGACAATAAAACTTGAAACTTTAAACATGTATGTAAGTATAACAATGCCAAAATTCCCCAAAGCAAAATAGTATATTTTGGTCCAATAAATCGATAAATAAATTAATAGATCTGAATTGAAAAAAATCCTTTCTTGGTGCTATCAATCCAAATTTTTGGCACTGCAGTTTATTGTGGTTGTATATTTCAAACAAAAATTTAATTCAAGCATTTAAAATTTTATGCAAGTATATTGACCTTACTAAATTCCTGTTCAAAAATATGTGTTATAAAAATATTGTGTTAAAAATACCATCTTCATTATTTTGAGGTTGACAAAAGTTAGGCAATAAAATTCAGTTGTAAATTTGAAATGAAAACGTGATTTAAGCATTTAAAAGTGGCAAACATCAAAAAGACAAATCAGAAATGGGATGAGATTTATTGGCCAAGTATGTTAACACACAAAAGGATCTCAAGCAATACAGATTACTGTACATTGACAATGCACATGTTATTTACAGACAATACACACTAAAGAGATATTACACAATATACAAGCAATATATCGATTATCTACAAGACTACAATATGCAGCAAGTGACAGAGTGTGTGGAAGAACAGACAACAATAATGTGCATCCCATATGGAAATGTAACTGTAATAGATGAGGATTTTACAGTACAGTATTTGTAGATATAAAGCAGTGTGCAACAAGTATCTGAAGACATATGTTGATGTTTCTATATCAGCTAACAGATTATCTTGGTCCGGTATTTATGATGGTGATTGATTGAGGTAAGAAACTACTTTTGTGTCTGGACGTTTGGTTATACAGTGTTCTGTAGAAACAATATGAGGATGCAAGAAAAAGTGGTTTTCTGTAGATTTTTTTTATTTTAAACCTAAAGTTATTTTATTATCAATTATACCTGTTTTTTAATAAACAGAGAAGATTCAACTGAAATAATCAGTTATGCATGTAATTTTTACAGAAAATTGCTGTAAAATAAATACTGGGTGTATACTCTACATTTACAGTATGTTTCTGGCTACTGTATATTGTAAAAAAAAATACAGAAATATACTGTGGTTTATGTTTACGGTAATAAATTGTAAAGTGATTAAACAGTCTGAGGACTGTAAAATTACAGTAGCTTGCTGGCGTCTGTGCTGCCAGTAACTTACTGTTATTTAACAGGAAGTTTTTTTACAGTGTACGTTTTTCTTACCACATGGTATTATGTAGATGCTCATGAAGTAATAGTGAAGCAGGTGTCATGTAGACCCTTATGAAGTAATTGTGCACCTACAGTTTGAGCTGCTCCTTTTTAAGCAGATGTACTTATCGGCTTTATGTCTTTAAGCTACAAATGATATCATGCTGGGAGTACAAAATGTATTATATAAAGAGGATATTTAAATTGGATTTGAAACCTGAAAGCTACCAACAAATGGAACGAAAGATACAGCTGAGAAACATTGCATGCCTACAGTAAATGCACCTTTATTCTGGCTGCATTTTCTCAATGAATCTACATGTAAAAATATTGCATAGTACAAACTAATGCGTTAAATTCATCTACTGGTGTCCTTTTCACTAATGTCCAAAATGTACAATGTTTTATTCACTTATGAAATGTAATATTAGGAGAAAAAAAAAAGTTTGTTTTACAGAATGCAGTTGATAACCTACAGTAATACTGCTACCTAAAAATGAGGTCAGCTGTCTGACTGAATATACTGAAACACCAAATACTGAATGACCAGAAGTGTTGAGATTGACACAAATGCTAATTTCCACAAAGTTTCCTACTTTAGGTGTTCCTATGGTATACTTAAGTATAATTACAAGCAGTTCAAATGCATCAAAAGCTTTTTACAATTACAGTAAGTTTATGCAAAAAATGTGCAATGTCGACCCTTGCAATTCATCTTGGCATGCTGTCAATCAACTTCTGGTTCACATCCTGATTGATAGTCAGAATTTTTAGGTTTTTGTTTTTGCACCCACCTCTTGAGGATTGAGGAATTCTCAATGGAATTAAGGTCTGGGGAGTCTCCTGGCCATGGAGATAAATTTCGATGTCCTGAGCCACTGAGATTATTTCCTTATGGCAAGGTATGCCATCATGCTGGAAAAGGCATTTTTTTTGTCACCAAAATGTTCTTGGATGGTTGGGAGACTTGTGAGTGAGCCCACTCCCTTGGCTTACAAAAAGGGCAGCAAAGTAGCCACTTCTTTCCAGAAAAAACATCAGAGACAGAATAATATTCCGCAAAAAGTACAGGGATTGGACTGCTGAGGACTGAGGTAAAGCCATTTTCTCTGATGAATCTCCTTTCCGATTGTTTGGGGCATCCAGAAAAAATCTTGACTGAAGAAGAAAAAGTGAGTTCTACCATCAGGGTCAACACTGCCAGTATTGACTCTTTGCAAAAACTTAATGTAATTGTCAATAAAAGTCTTTGAACTACTTGTAATTATATTTCAGTATACCATAGTAACATCTGAAAAAAAAACAAAATTTATATTTGTGTCATTCTCGAAACCTTTTCGAAAAGGCTAATGGCGTAATATACTGTAATATGCACAAACACACAGCCAGAACGAAAAATTATGCATATAAAGTATAAGGATTGAGCGTTGGTTTTTATTTATTAAAAATAAACGATCCTACTGATTGGACAGTAAATCGTCAGCAGTCAATCAAATTCTTTTAACAGAATATTTGTATTATGATAGGAATGAAAATGGAAGGGAAAGATTTTGTATGCTCATGAGGTTGTGTAAAAGGCAGAAGGCAAAGATCAATACTCATCTCCAGGCAAAAAGTTAAAGTCAAAAGAGCATTCCCTCTGAGTGAGAAGTCACCATCTATTTCATTCAAAAATATCAAAGATAGCAGCCAGCAGCAAAGGCTGTTTCTTTTCAAAGCTTTCTTTGGCTGTCCTTTATGTCAGGTTACGTTCATATCAACCAGATCCTCTTATCTCTGTCTTAGGTGAGGAAGGCAGAAAGCTGTTTGATTCAGTAATGGTGCTAAGGAGCTTGCCGTAGAAAAGAAATCCAAATCCAAAGATAAAACATTTCAGTGAAGATGGAAAGGGATTTAGCTAGAATATTCAACATGAAGCAATTAAGCGCTCAGAGACATTTTACTTTCTTATGTTCGACACCAGGGGGTGATGTTTACTTATTTCTATCTCCACTCCCATTTTAGTCGCCTTGCTTTCATTTGTCGTTTTATATCGCTTAAGTCATCTTCATACAGCTTCAACCATGACATAACCAATGATAACCACTAAGTTACATGACAGTTTTGTAGTAGACTTTAATTTGGTTTCATTTGTGTTTCTGCATATTTGTGTGCTTATGATTCTGAAAAATGACCTGATCAAACCCAACTATAGACCAGATCCAAGAATGTGACTGTTTAAATGACTAGCCTACTGCACAAGTACAAATAAAAAGCAACAGTGTCTAGATTAGACACCAGGCTAGGATTTTGTCCTGCCAGACCGGGTGGCTTTCCCAGTTCTCTTATGAAGACCTTAATGAAGATTTGATGATGTCCCATTGATAAGTATTGTCAGAATTGTACCATTTCATTGCAATGTAATAAAGAAAATTGTTGACCTGTTTAGTCTAAGTCATTAAATTATTGATCAGCATCAAGCAAAGACACATAAAAAGACTTGATTTGGGTTAAGAAATGTTCCATGTGTTGATATAATCTGGCAGGAGTGGAGAACTGTCAACTTCTCAGAAGAAATATGGTTAAAAAAAATCATGAATAACCATGAACAGAGATTCCTTATCAAACGAAAAGCACTTGTTAGTGAGACTTACCTAAAAAGGGAGTGATGGCTCGGGCAGCTAAAGCTCTAGATTGTTAATGTGGGGATCTGAGGATCTGGGTTCAAGCCCTGCTGTTAGTAGTTGCCGCACCCCATACTGCCTAGCCACTGCATGGAGTGCCGCTCATAGAAATGGGAGGATTGTGTCAGGAAGGGCATCTGGTGTAAAACCTGTGCCAACTTGTGTGTGGATCAGATGGTCCGCTATAGCGACCCATTGACGAGAGCAGCTGAAAGAAAGTTTTAGTGAGAATAATCTAAAAAGGCTTTGATTTGGAGCAGGTCCTGAAAAAGGTCATGTGGTGTAGTGAGTCCTGATTGATCCTATTCCACTGTGATTAGTGCATCAGGGTGAGAAGGGAAGCTCATGAAACAATGCAGCCATTATTATAGTGCCCACTGTAAAATCCTCTAGGGGCAGTGTTATGATCTGTTATGATGCTCAGCAATATAATGTGGCAATAAAATGAAGTCAGCTGACTCTTTGAATGTAGTGAATGACCAGCTTATCATGTCAATGTTGTTTTTTTTTTTTTTACTTCACTTTATGCCACAGGCATATTCCAGGACTCAAATTGTGAAAATTGTTCTGGGTGTATGAGGAAAATTGCACACACATGAAATTGCCAACATTTTGCATATTGTAATCAAAGCTAAAGGTGATCGAACATAATATTAGAGTGTGCAAATAAATTTTTCTGAGTTACTGATCAGAAGGTTGGTAGTTTAAGCCGCAGCTCTACCAAGTTGCCACTTTTCGGCCCCTGAGCAAGGCCCCTGGCCCTATCTGCTCCAGGAGTGCTTGAATGCTGCCTGAATGCTGACCCCAGATTTCTAACACACTGTTTATGTGACAAATAAAGTTAAAAAAATAACTTTTATATATATATATACAGTAAATATTTTTCTATTGTGCTACACTCGGCTCATCAATAATACTAGCAAAGAAGCTATGATGAGAGGACAAATTATATGATCAGCTAAATGTATTCATTTTCCTCTTACTGACTTATTCTTAGAAATGATCATCTCTGCAGGATTTGATTGCTAAAGCTTTGATTCCTATGCCTTGTAAGTGTTCTCCTTCATTTCTCATGTATGATAGTTCTATGCCTATGGAATTCTCTTTTAAGAGAGTGCCATAAGTCAGACAAGTAATGAGTATAGTGCATAATTATGTAGCATTGTTATGCGTTAAAAAAAAAAAATGTGACTCTGATGCAATTTGTAATTATTAATTTCAAACGTGTTACTTCTCTGGCTTTTATTATGTGCTGAATGGCATCTTCTCTGAAATCAGAGAATAATTCCAGGTCGTCCAGCATGAGTGTATTCAGTTGCCTAGCAACACCAGCCTTGGAAAGGATGCTGTGTGTGTTTGTGAAGGTAAATCAGGGGGCAACCTGGTTTTAAAATAGACATTCACGTGGGCAGGACCTGAACTTTACATCAGCGATGGCGTGTATACGTCACTGTCACAAGCAATAGAAATATTAACTTTTATAATAACAGTCTGCCCAAGTGGTCATTACTATGCTCATTTGACTCTACATGCCAGCAGGGCTACCATAATGAATTTAATTGAGAGGATATTAATTCCTCATTAGTCCTAGATTGGAAACAATGCTGTGTATGCTTTGTGTTAAATGGGATTCATAAAGTCAGAGACTTTTTTTTTTTATTGTATCGACGTGAGATCTTCCGTCCAATAAACGTTTCATCAGCCCCTTAATAGGTCCTCCATTTGCTCTGGAGGTTACTTTGACCTCGGTTGTGGCTGTGCATGCTGACCCTCTGTCACCTTTTTTTCATTTTTAATAGCTTTGGGCTGAGTCGAGGTCTCAAAAAGCAGCATCTGAAAATGGATGGAAGGACACAGAAGAAAGAAAGAACACACAAATGACTGCATTTTTAAAGGCACTGCAAGATCTTTTTTTTTTCTTTTAAATCCAAGTGATTATGCAGCAATCATTAATTAGCTTTTTTTTCTAATGAAGATAATATTATAAAAAGGGAGGTGTGTTTGGATTTTTTTCTCTTTTGCTGTGCTGGTAGGTATGGATATGATTAATGACTCTTGCAGTTACATGTATTACTCGGCAGTGTATTGCTAGCTATAGTCTTAGTGTGTGTGTGCGTGTGTGTGTGCGTGTGTGTGTGTGTGTATACATGTTAGCATTCTCTCTGTTCTTGCCTTGGACCTATTTTAATCATCTGGTTTAAACTTCTGGTAGAAATCTTGCAGCGTATTGCATCTTGTCCTCTCGCTGCTTCACTAACAGCTATGTGATTGGAATGGATTCTGCCTGGTATTTTATTTCATTTTTTTAAATAAAATGTCTGCCAAAAATGATTATTTATTATTTTTTATTATATTTTTATAATTTCTTTTCCTACTATTAATATCTACGCTGAAACGAAACCCATATAAAAAATGATTTCTTTAGCTTGTTTTTTATGTCAGTTGGCATCAGAATGGTTCGCATCTAATAAATGTAGAGCCTGTAATCCCAGGACCTTTCACAATTGCTCTTGTTGCTTTTCCAGGTTTCCTTATCCTACATTCTTTTAAAACAATTCTGCACCACCTCGAGCGAAATCACTTCACTTTATATGCTGCCCTCTGTTCTCTGCATTCATTAAACTTTTATGCTTTATTTTCACCCTTTGATAGTATATGCATATTGTATGGAAAGACAGTGGAGGCAGGTAGCATCATGTGGCCTGCCCTTCTACTCTCTACCATAGATTTGCATCTCATTTCACAATATGCATTTCTTTTCCTGCATACAGGTACAATCTAGCCATATTCAAGTGCAACTCAAGAAGCATAATAATTCGAGCTATCAATGCATTGCATGCGTAAATAAATGTAAAATTGCATCCTGACATTATCTTTAACAGGAAATAATCAAATAAACCATTTCCATTTATGGTGCAACAAATATTCAGCCTTGTCCTCTGGTGTTTTCGTCTCACATGTATTTTTCCGCATGACAAGACGCAGTTTAGTTTTAATAATACAGGGGCAAGATGGAAGAATTTAAGATGGCAAATGCCGCAAGACAGGGCTGTTATTAAAAAATCCATCACTGTCTGGGTTATGGACATTCTCATTAGAGCAGGAATGCCATAGCAGCCTAGCATTCAGCCAGGATGTATCATGTTATTGAAATATTTAGTTGTGGCCCAAGTCTAAAGAGACCTGCCTGTGCCATGGTAATCCCTTTGGAATTGGTTTGACATGGGACTGTGTTGGGAAGTCTGCCATGCCTATGTATTCTCGTGTCAATCTCAGTCAGAAAAACAGCTTTGGCACACACTGTCACTCCCCAGTGCATTTCTCCTACTTGCCTCTTAAAATCACTGGCATATAGTGATGCTCCATTTCGTGTGGTGAATTTTTAAGCTGGGCCTGGAAATCCTTTCCGAGCATACAATATCCATTAAGGGATAAAAAATTATTCATGTGATTCATGTGCATTATTTACCAGGCTATAAAGAGAAATACCTCCTCCTCACTTCATCACTATTTCTGCCATTCAGGGGCATATCGCTCCAAAGTTGAACGCGTCAGAAACTTCTCCGCCAGTGTTAGGGGACGTCGATGGACAAGAGATGATTTTATATCGAACACTGATAATGCTCTGGAGCTTTTATAGAGGGCATAAATTTTATGAAGATTGTATGCCGTCCCACAAAATATCCTGCCTGGTTTTCTCATTCTAATGTGTGAGATTACCTTTTTTTACGTCCCCACAGTTTCATAGTCGACTGCTGATCACGAAAAGAAGGTGCGAGTAGAGGCAAGTTTATATCCACGCTGGTGGGGGTGTTTGAAGGAGGTGAGAATAAGCATGAGTTGCAACAGGGAGACAGCTGAGCAGTACTTTCACCGGGTGACTCGTGCAAATACAGAAAGCACATAACAAACAGAAGGAATCTCTCCAGTAATGCAGGTATAAACAACACAAACAGACAACAATATGTCATTTGCGATATGCCCGACTCTGCAAGGTTCAACTGCAGCAGGGAACCTTCTTCAGATCCCCAGACGATAGAGATGAAATATTGGTGTTAATGGGCTTTTTCTTTTCTTTTCTTTTTTTTGGAAGAAACATAATTGCTTGTTGTTGCTAGACAGGATGGTTCAGAAATTGCTGATAAACTGAATTTTTAATGTAGGGGTTAGGATTGGGGTTGGTCTGAGTTCTGGAAATGGTGGATATTGGCAAGAGATTAGAGGTATTGAAACAATCAATGTGTCCTCCAAATTTCTACCCAGTATTAGCATTGTATCAGTAATTATGTAAGCAAAAGTCCGTATAAGCATGGTATAGTGTAATGCTGGTGTTACTCGATAGTATTTCATTTATCAATGGATTTGACCTCAGCTAAATGGCTTTGATTCTGAAATAATTTTTTACTGTATGGATGTAACTTTTGTGTTCAAAGAAATCCAATATAAGTATAATTTGGATTGCTTGAATCAGTCAATTAGAGTCAACCCTCCATGACCCAGAATATGCGGTGCTTGAACAAGTAGTAAAAAGTGCACAGGTGACTGTATGAATCCTGACTCGCCTGTGTCGTATTAGCCCTGCTTGGCACTTGCTCTCCACTGTGACTAAAGGAGCAGATGGAGGCATCACAGGTGGGATAGGCTGCCACTTCTGTTCCTGGGGAAACGGAGAGAAATTAAGCCAAGAAGTCTATCTGAACGCCCCTCTCCTCGGCAGGGCACGTGGCGTCTGAGCTCGGTGGTGATAAATGGATGTGCACAGACGCTAATCAAGCACATGCTCCAATGGATGACCGGATGGGGACAGCTTACATCTTGCATCAATATCAAGGTTTGAGTTCATGCAGTATCACTGAAGTATGATTCATTTCAGTAATAGAATTCATTTCAGTGATATATGAGACAATAAGAAATGAACCATAAAACATGAGCTAGGTTTGATTCAGGAATTGTGAAACATGGTCTACCTGCTAAAGACTGGAAGCACTGATGATGTCATGCACAGGCCAGAGCTTTAGTTTTTGAATGATTTATTTATCTTTATTTATCAAAGTGGTTTTTGAGGAAAGAAAAGGAAGCCAGGGGAGGGGAGTATTATCAGAGGTTATGTGCAGAGGCATATGTTACTATACTTGCTAGTTCTTAACTGACAAAACATTCATTATTATGTGCAAAATTTTTCCCGGGGTAAGAAAAAAGTCAAAGACATACAGTAGCTGCCACTAAGCATCCCACCAACTCATGTAAAATAGAACGGAAATATTAGATGAGTTGCATTAGGATTTGTCAGAATGAATATATTTTTTTTTTTCTGACCTGGTGTCACCTTGTTTATTACATGGCTACTTGACAGGCCTTACAGTGCATAATCCTGGTTTACTTAAAAAAATAAATTAAGTCATTAGTGTAGGTATATTTAAAACAATGTTTTGGAGGGCATTGTAATGCCTTTTATCTCGTTTAGTTAAAAAGCATTATTTACATGTAGTATTTATAAACATTTGCATATCGTATAAACATTTTATTTATAATTCATGAGATAATTTATACACTTTTAGAAAAAGGGTACTTTATGCATTCCCTTGTCTCTCTGGGACATCTGTTGTATGTTTAGCATTAATCCTTCATGTGAAAATGGATTTATTGTACATTTCAAACAGGGTAAAGATAAATAGTTGGCCCTTAAGGGCCACTATTGCACAATTAAATCATTTGTAATAAAGCCTTTAGGTAGAATGTATATAGGTACAATGTATAGAAGGTACCCCAGCAACAAAGAAAGGTACAATTTAGTACATTGTCATATCTGATTATACATGAGCATGTTAAACGTTTTATGTAGTAAAAACATCAGAACCAAGAGGGAACCTTCGGTTCTAAAAAAAAAATAAAAAATGTAGAAGTGTGAAAATCTGCAGTTTCTACAATGACCACTGGGGGCTGCCTCAAAAAGTGAGTCAATCTCCATAGAGCACAATGTTAAAATGCCCAACTTTACAACAGAAATAATCGTTTACAGACTGGTACAACAATAATAATACTACTAATAATAATTATTATTATTATTATTGTCATTGTTGTTGTTGTTATTATTATTATTATTATTATTATTATTATTATTATTATTATTATTATTATTAATAAAAATAATAAACAGTGTTCCATAGTGGTCTCCATAGGTGGAGTTTCCATTCATAACAACTACTTGATATTTTGGAATTTTCGTTCATGCATACTGTATGCCATCCTACACATCAAATGATGTGTACTACCCACCCTGGGGACATGCTCACTCTTTCCGTAGCAATTTCCTAAGAGGCCAGGTTGCCAGCCTGATGCTCTTCCACGCTATGGGCAATTTGAAAATGCCAGTTAGCCTAAGCTAGCCTAGTCTTTGGACTAAGGGAGGAAACCAGAGTACCCAGAGGAAACCCATCAGGCATGGGATGAACATGCAAACTCCATATGCACAGATACAGGGTGGGAATCGAACTCCGGCCCTGGAGAAGCAAGGCGACGGTGCTAACCACTAAGCCACCATGCCACTCATGACAACTATACAGGGGAGAATTTTTTTTTTTTTGGAACATATCAGTATTTAGCCATAAAATCATAAATAATTAGTGGAATGCAGGTGTCAAACCACTAGCTGTCTGCTATGCACCATTGTAGTGAACTTAGAACTTACAACAAGAAATGTAGGAGTTGACACGTGACGACATGTAGGGTATGAGTTCAATCAAATGTAAAACTACAGTATGTTAACATATAAATTAAAATTAGCCACCTTAGCATTTTGGCTAAGCTAAAGCTAAGCTAGCAAGCGCATGGTAACACGTGGTAATGTTCCAACCAAAACTGCTTCAGAAAACCTATGGTGAAGTTTGTCCAGTTCTTTTTATATAGTCTATAATCAGAGCAAGGTAAATATAGGGGATTGCAGTGATTGTGGCAGGCCTTTGACGCCAGAGTGGATGCTTTGAATATTTCAGAAATTTCTGATACACCGGAATTTTATCCCATGCCAGTTTCTTGACATCACTTTTGTTTTTGGATGATGTTTTTAGACTTTGTTTCCGTATCAGTCTGAAAAGGCTGGTAGTAATGTAAAGAACCACCAATTACAAGTGTGGTGAGCAGAAACACATCTCACGGGCTTGCTGAAACTGGGTAGTTGAGCATGGGAAAAATGTTGTGTGGTCTGATGAATTTTGATTTCTGCTGAGTCATATTGAAACGTCTAGAAAGATCAGTATTTGCATTTCAAATGCATAAATCCATGTTGCCAACCTGCTTTAGGTCAACAGTAATCGTGGGGGAAATGTTTTCCTGGCACACATTGGGCCCCTTAATACCAACCGGGCAATAGCTGAATGCCTTTGAATTTAAAATATTGTTGCCCTCAGCTTTCCCCTATCACATCTTTTAAAATTCCTCATCATGATGCAACAATACACTCATAGAAAAAGTGCTATACGCTCCCTTCCACATACAGTACGTCAACTTACAGACATCAACAGTTGGCCAGTATTGCTTTGATTGACAGGGCAAAAAGGGTAATGTGGTTCCTTCTATCCATAACGCATGTCCAATTTGGCTTCTTTGGCCCCCAGCAACAGAGAGCAATACCATCAGCATGTTTGTTTGCTATTCTAGAGGGTGTTTTTTCTATTTAATTTGATGCCGGTTTAGTGTAGGAACTTATTGGATAGGTCTTCAGAGTTTATTTGAAAACAGTTTCACCACCTGGTAGTCTTCGTGTTTGATTTTCTTGTGTCATGCTGCATTTCCATGCACTGTAGCCTGTAAATCATTTCTCTCTGAATAAATCATACTCACTTTTGTCTATGAGTGTGATAACGAGGAGTGAAATAGATACCTAGCGTATATATAACTGTTGTCTTGAAAAGTCATATTTTTGTAGATAACCACTATCAAATCCTAGATCCAAAAACAGCAACACTTGAATCAACGCTGCATCGTTTATAAACTTGCATACCGACATCACTTAAATATCATGTGTTACCTTAACGAACATGAATATCTCATGCATGCTACTGGTAATTCTTTATGACTGCTGCCATAAAATATGATGTCATGATAATGTTTTATGTCACATTCCAATTAGAAAGCATATAACTCATTCGTGCTTGTGAGCCAATCCAACCAATTGACATACAGCCATCAGTAAGCACTGACGAGGATCTCATTTTAGCTTTCTCCCATTAAATCATGCAGAGGTCAGGAGGAGGTCATCTGTGTGGGTTTAGTGCATCTGCTAATGTGTAGAGGGCGCACCTTAATTACATTAGGTTCTGGTTAAACAAAGATGGTGTATGAATGAATGTGTGAAAAATTAACATTCCTATTTCTTTTTCCCCTTTTTACTTACCTACTCACAGCACAGTTTATTTAATAATTGATTGGGTCTCTTTGCTCCATAATCCTCTCTATTTACCTACACGTCTAAATCCAGCATGTTCATATGCACCATCAGTTTACCCTTCTTTAAACTGCAAAAGAATAATTACACAAATCACTTTCTCTCATCCTTATTACAAAAATCAATGCATAAATCAATTTGAAACCCATGTCACATGCATAATAAATATCATTGCTGTTACAGAGCTTAATTGCGAAGAGAATGCTCTCCAGTCGCTTTCCTGATCTCACCATGTTCTTCCCTTGGGTTTTATAACTCATTCGCTGCACTATAAGTCTTATTTAGCCCATGTGTTCTCTTTCTGAAGCTGCTGGGTTATTAAGCTGTCTGGAATAGTCCCAGTTCAGCAAAAGGAAGTTTTGCTTTACTCGTTTTATTGCTTACTAGGGGGAATTGAACCTTACTTTTATCTGTGCTTTACAATGGGAGCCATCGCCCCACCTCCCAGGCTAATCATCTTCTAGATCGCTGCCACAATCACCAAGGGATTTTTGAATCGAGTTTTAATATTTGGACCTAAGCAAGAACTGCTTCAGGAGTTAATAAAGACCTCCACTGCACAAGCGGATTCTCTACAGCTACGACTGCTTCCTATCAAATTTTTGTTAGCAGTTCATGATCCTTTGACAGTGATCTCTGATAACAGCTGACTCGATAATAGCTTGCACATGCTGATAATCTATCTGCTATGCGAACAAAAAAGGTCTGTTGTCACTTTTGACATGTTTTTTTATTCATCGGCAGACTCATAAAACTTTCCTTTGCAATTTCAATTTCCACTGTTCTCTCAGCCATACTCTGTACACACAGTAACCTTCATTAAGGACAACCTTCACAAAAGGCGAGGGGAAGGAGAATGCTTTCCAATCTGCTTTCTGTTGTTGCCTATTCCAGGTGAGATATCATTCAAAGAAAGTAGCTGGCTTCAAGGTCAGTCCAATGCTAAAGCATACACCATGTCCAATCAATGTGTCCTCCATTTACACCAATGGCATTTTGCCAGCAAGACGTGCTACGTGTCAGTAAAGACAGAAAAAACATTTGCGTTCAATAAAGTACATTAAAGAATTTGAGAAATGATGCAACATTGTCCTGTTCAAAGGAAATCCTTTAAAAAAAAAAAAAAAAAACTGGTCATTCTTATAGAAGAAAAATGTCCAAAAATCTATTTTGTATAAAAGTAAATGACAGACTTTTTTGCACCTACTACATAAAGTAGGGAAAACTAATATAAAGTATAAAATCAATCACACACCCGCTGATTATGTACATTTTTAATCTTAAATGTAAAAAAAAAAAATTAAGTTCCAGGGTTTTTTTTTTAAACGCCCAAAACTAAAATAATTAATTAATTGTGCAGTTTGTTTCCCGCAAAATTCCAATTTAAATTTTTTTCTAAGTACTTTATTAAAGCATCTTGCATTTGCAATCTCATTTACAATCCCCTGCCAAGTTACTTAATGAAATTCATGCCATCAACACCCTCTGAACCCCCAGCCAAAGACCAGCCCAAAGCAAAGATAAGCCAACTCTGTGTTTTAACTTGGGTATGTGGGCTTTCTTTCCTTCGACATTTTTTTTCCCAAATATGCCTGGTATGCATGGACATAAAGTTGCCAAGTTATTCATTATACATTCCAACTGTGTTTAGAAACTGATTCATGCAATGCTTCAATACAGCTTGAGAGTCATGTACAGTAGATAATAAAAACTTTGGCACAGGCAAATAAATGCTTTGAGTGAAAGATGAAATAATTGATTAAATGATTAAAATGTTTAAAAAAAAATTTATTTATACAGAACTACTGTAAAGTACAGGTAAATAGTAATAAGTAAACAAAACTCAACATTTGCCATGACAACACTGTACCTAATTAAAAAGCAATAAGTAATCATGGGTACACGTTGTACAGTTTGATAAGAAAGCTAGCTGGTTTTATTTAGCAGCTCACAACTTTTTTCTTTTTTTTTCCATTTTTCTCCTTCTTTTTGCATGCAAAACCCATCAGCCTTCATTATATATTTTTTTTTCAATGTATTTATGTATTGATTTATTAATTAACAATTTGGGCAATGTTCTCCTGTAATTAAAAATCAATGTTGATTTTCAGACATTGCATTGTATTCATTCATAAATGTGTGAAATATGAATACAATTGAATGCTTGGTTCAAGATGATATAGTAAGGTGTATGAAATTTCCACTGACATGAATTTACATTAATATTTTATCTGGTGCCTGCAATTTCAACTCATAATTATCCGAGTTCAAATAGGTTTTTATTTAAAGTTTGGATATTGTGGTTTTGTCAAACGAAATGAAAATTTCTAAAAAAGTATTGTGCTGCTGCTGCATGATGTTATTTAATGTGACCCTGGAGATATTCACAAACTGTGATTCAAGGATACAGAGCATAATTTTTCCATTCACACTTAACCCAAATGGATAGAGTGTATTCTCCTAAGGGCATCCAGCCAGCATCGGGGCAGCCCTCTGGTATGTTCAGCAAGCATAAGAAAGAGAAAAAGTGGAGTCTACCATATAGTTTCTATAAGGCAGCTTTATTAAAGGCAGTTCCACCTGTGAACCCCTGCTCACTGACATTGGTGGGTTGCATTCTGGGAATCCATCTGGTGGCACCACTGACAGGAGAAAACCTGCTAATTAGCTCACGCTGTAAAGGGGCCTGGTCGAGCCCAATCCCCAGCTGTCATTAAACACACTCAGAGAGAGGGGAGAGAGAGAGAGAGAGAGAGAGAGGAGTATGGTAAACACTAGGGTTCTGCTGCTCTAATTCCTCTTTTCAGAGATTGGGAGAAGCTGTGAATCCATTTACGAGCGTTGTGCTAGGTAGAAGACGAGCACCGCCCCCAGAATCATGGTGTGAAATGTCATTACATTGAGATGTATATGGTAATGACACACTCCGTTGTTGCTGCTCATGCCCATTTGATACATGAAAATCCCTTTGGCGTAGCCTTTGGCGCAGCTTTCTTTTTTCCCAAACCCTGTGGCAAAAAAATGCACAAAAAGAAAAGAGTTAAATATGTTGCTACACAAGGCAACTATGGAATACCTGTTTGCAGAAATGCAAAGAGAGAAGGCGAATACAGCAACCATCTTATGCTCCATAAGCTTCAGGTAAAGGAGACAGACATCTGGTGCAGCTTCCTACTGGCATTAAAGACAGGAGGAGTTCGCTGCAAGCTGTTCCCTTCGTCCAACATGCAGTAACGGATCTATCTCTACACCCCTGAAAAGGCAACGCGATTGCTCATGCATAATTGGCTCTGGCTTAAGCAATGGCAATGTGTATATTTAAAGAGGGTATAATTAGGCTTGAGTGATTCTTTTGGGAAGCATAAAAGGTTCAAAGACCCTCTCAGCTAATCAAAGTCTCTTACAGTGAGAATTGCCAGCCCTGTGTTCCCCTGGGTGAATATATTTACACACAAAGCCCACACGGGCCTTCTCATTCAACGATTAAATTACATTTCGCATCAGTCCAAGATCACAGCAGCTGTTTAGATCCAAATCAGTTCAGTCTCTTAACAGAATGGCCAGACCACAAGAGTCTAGACTTCACCAGGGAACAGAATGGTCCCAGTCAAACGCCATGAGGGGTAGACACTGTCAAGAACTTTCTTGGGTCATGAGCCAATGGAGCAATTAGTATTTAATTCCCATCACAAAAAATATAATTAAATCAAAATACAGTAGCTAAAATTTGTTTCTACCTTTCCTCACAAAATAATGAAGTGTCTCTTTTGCATGGATCTCAGAATTACAAATAGAAAGAATATAAACAATTTCCTTTGTTATCTATTATTAGATTGGGATGTGTACAGTATACAGTATATTGCTGATTAATATGCATTAAATGATTTTTACTTGTCCGACTGCATATATAAGATACTTCCAAAATATTGTCAGTATAGAAGATTAATTAAACGCTATACAGTACATTCATTAATGAATTAAATAACTGTGTATGCAAATTATCACACAATATGACATCTATGAGCTATGAATAGACTTGTTAATTAAGGAAAAAAATTATATATTTTTTATTTTAAAAACATAAAACATTCCTGGAATACTACTCTAGGGTATTGGGGGCGATGTAAGGTGAGTCTTACTATGCAGTGAGTAATTTTCATGATTGACTGCCTCACGTGGGATACGTGCTTGGGAAGGGTTATAGTACTTCAGCAGATCAGCAAGAGACACTACACCATACGCTTTAAACATCCAAATCAGGACTTAATTAATGCAGAACTTAAAGCTAAGCCAGTGTTACATGAATGAAGATTGGTGTACTAAGCTCTTCTCCTGGTAAGAGTTCTGAATTAACCAAAGCTTTCTTTAGGTATCAGCAGGGCAGCCAGCCAACACCGCTAGTATAATAGTACAAACTAAAGCCATGAAAGCAATGGAATCTATGCAGAACAGGAACTGATTTGTGCAGTGAATGTATTAAAACCAGGTGCAATCTTGTGGAGTATATACTACCGCTCAAAATTAGGTGTCACTCCAGAGCATCCTGCAACTTGCTATTAAGAGACAAAAAGAACCAGAGGCCAGACATGGCTCTTAATTTCTATTGCTGGGAGGAATAGAACAAATATGACAACTTGCTGAAATACCATTTCAAACATAATCATAATATTGGCTTGAACTAGATTTAAAAAAAACCTGATTTTGTATTCTTTGTATGATTTAATGATCGTCCAGATATCAAATGCCTATACACAATTTAATTATTCAGATTGTTGGAGGAAAAAAAGAATTTAGAAATGTTTGATATATTAATATCTTATATAATAAAGTAATATATTTAAAACAAGATAAGAGGTGAGACTAAAAATTGCCCAGGGCATCTAATGTTTCTGAAATGATAATATGGTGTTTTAGATATTGTAGCAGTGCAGCACTTCAACAGTGTGAAGAATAATTTGCATAGCCCTGTTACTTTATTAGCATAAGAGATGCGCTTTACAGATCAAGCCAGCATGTGTTAAACCAGCACATTGGGCTATATTTGTTAAATGCTTATTGGTTTTACAAATTTATGATGTGCATTGGAATTTATTGTACATATTGTGTATTGCGGTTATGTTAAGAAAAAAAAACAACCTCCAGTTATGTATGGAAAGAGTAACTCCACTCCATGCATTGGTTTGAATTTCATCACCACATCATTGATCATTTTCCTATCACAGCACAACTTAATTGGTTTTATTTTTTAACTAGAATAATAGTTCAGCATTGAGGATCATACTGTGTTCCTTAGACAGAGCTGTTGATATCAGTGAAGAACTCGTAAATACACTTGATCCTAAGTCAAACTGATGCTCGTAGGAATAAAGAAATGCAGCTACAAAGCAACCAAGTACTGAAGCCATTAGGCATGTAATGATGCATTATGACACAATGCATCACAACACAAAAACGTGACACTATGCATCATGGAAATGTGTGATTCACATTGTGGAAAATCGCTCTTCCATTAATTATGCAATTTATGCAATTGCACTCTTTGAACACCACTGCTTCCAATCTGTGTAAAAGCAAGTAGCTGAAATATATAACAAGCATGCTGGTCACATGACACGTTATTGACATCTTTCATGGAAAGTCCAGATAGAGTTCTTCAGTAGGTTTTAAACAACACCAGCTCTGCAATGCTGCAGTGATGCAATGCTCCAATATATGGTGCCCGAGAATGAGAAAGCAGAAGTCAGACATTTTAGCCCACTTTGGACCTCTTTTTCCTTTTTAAAGTGATGGCTCAGGAACTGCTACAGAGCTCATTATGGCTACTTTTACATCGCAAGCAAAAGTGGCCCATATTCGATTTACTGACCAAATCTAATTTTTGCTTGGCTGTTTGTACTATGTATTCAATGTGACCTAAAGTATATCTGACATTAATCTGAAAAGATCATGCTCCTAAACTGACCTGCTTGCGCAAAGGATCAATGTGTCATGTTATGTGGTCAAGCTTGCTGTAATAAGGGCATGTTATTCTGCTACCTCTTTGACTTATATTCTTAGTTTCTTTAAATTTAGCTTTTTAACTTTTATCTTTCCTGCAACAATGTTCTCCTGTGACCACATTCAATGATTTCATTTGAAATCACTTTAAACACAGACCGGTTGGAAAATGTTCCATTATGCGCTTTAACTTTTTGCTATAGGAATATCCCCCCAAATGTTTGTGTTACCTCACTATCCCATCCTTCACCCTAGATATTGCAAATTTATGATTAATGTTGTGTTGAATTGATGTAAAATTTGCATGAATCCCAGTTCACTGTTTAGACTGTTCAGAGGTCTCACCAAAAAAAAAAGAGATCTGTATCTTAGGAACAGATATGGAAATATCAGAATTCTGATTTGGGATATTTCCATATCTGTTGTTTATTCAAATAAAGTTTAGGGAGTTTGTTTGCCTATTTATTTATCAACCTCATCTCATCTTCATCTTCTTTGGGCACAAGGTGGGGTACACTCTGGACACGGTGCCAATTTTATTTATTTATTTATTTATCATCATCTTCTATACCACTTCTCATGTACATGGTCAAAAGGGGCCTGGAGCCCGTCCCAGGAGACTTTGGGCAAAAATGAGGACACCCAGGACAGGGTGTCAATTTTATTTATTTATTAATATTTAAAACATAGATGAAAACTTTTACTGAATTCTGTCTATCATATTCCACCTCTGTTCATAGCTGTTTATAATTAATTTGTTTATTGTTTATTTATTTATTTCAGTCACATCTTTTATTTCATTGAAAATTTTTCTTCAAAATATTTTGATCCGAATGAATGGTTGCATCATAAGAAGTCACAATAACAAGAACTAAAAAGCAAAAGTAATTAAAAATCAAGGTTATTAACACACACACACACGGCGAGAGAGAGAGAGAGAGAGAGAGAGAGAGAGAGAGAGACAAAACCAGGTCTTCACAAAATCTATTTTTTTTTTTGTCTGAAGCAACATTGGGTTTCGGATATTTTTTAATTGTTATTATTGTAATTGTTCTGAAAATCTGCTTTAACATCCACCCTGTATCCTGCGTGAATATGGCGGGCACGCGCACAGGGTTTCCTTGGTAACTCGCGCCTGCGTTGGCGTTCCCGAAAAAAGCGAAGAAGGTGGCGCGTGTGCGTGCGGCGCGCTCCCGTGAAGACCGCGCGCAGAGAGAGAGAGAGAGAGAGAGGCAGAGAGACTTCAAGAACGGGCAAGGAAACGGTACACGGGGAGGGGGAAAATCATGAAAATGCGCACGGAGGGTAAATGAAGGATGTTTCCTTCTTTCGAAAAAAAAAAAAAAACGGCCATATGAAATTGCGAGAAGTGTCGTGAGAGGGGGAATCTTAAAGAACTGCGTAGGATTACGGTTTAGTAGTGCATTAGAGTCGGGTGTATAAATATTTTTTGGGGAAAGAAAATAACAGGAATGGAGGCTTTTTTAATAGTTCACCAAAGCAGGTGAGTCGTGTTTCTCTTTCTCTCTCTTTTTTATTTATATCATTTATGAAGAATGAATCCGAGTTCATGTGTTTCCGTTATTTTTAAGCCAGCTATAGAAAATAACGGTCGAGTTTTCGGTAAGTCAGACGTTAATCTCATCAGCGAATTTGAATGCAGCATGAAGTCTGGCGCGTGCACTTCACTGTGTCGGATGTGATGAAGAAAACATGCGATCGGGTCTCTTAAAGTTACCAGGCGAAGCGTTACAATGCGTCCACTGCGTATCTGCGTGTTGTACAGAACTAACAATAGCTCCATCTTTACACCTCTACAGACATCCGTAACCCCGTCAGCCTCCAAACACACCGGGCAACAGTTGTTTACATGCGGCGCGAGCTTGCCCGTGCGGTGATGTTACAGTATGTGCGTTAAAACGTTAAATGCAAAAGCAAAGCTTATGCTCTCATGCATCATGCGAAGGGACGTGAATATTCGTTTTTAAGCAGACTGAAAAGATTTCCTATTGATTGCATGCATTTACTTACTATTTAATTATGCTGTCATGCTTTTGCACCATTTAGGCTTATCATCATCATCACCACCTGATGTATTTGTTGGTTTGTTTGTTTAAATTCATATTGTTTCTTTTGCTGCTTGTGAATTCGCGGACCTCCACAGGTCAACCGTCAGTCTCCAAAGATGTAGATGTAGAGATAAGTATGCAAAAAAGGCTAGGTTGAGATCCAGCCTGCAGGGGGCTTTGTGACCGCTTCCTTGTCTGGCATTAAGAAGAAATTATTCCGATCATGCCTTCTGGTGTTGAGCTTACAGACCCGACATACATACATACATACATACTGTACATACATGCAGCACACTAACTCGACTACGATTGATTCACACACTGCGACTAGACGAGTCAAACAGCGAAACCCTGGCACAAGTCCTGACTCCCTAATTCATTTATTTCCCCACAAGGTCAGTCAGTCAGTCGAAAGTGGCCGGTACGAACCGAGCACCTCTGAAAGTCACTGGCGAATAATTAGTTTAGATGTCACAGATGTTTTCCCGCGTACAGTTCTTTATCTGAGCTTTCGTTATCGGAGAAGATTTTAACAGGAAGAACGGGAAAAGGAGGGCAGAGCCGAGAGAGGAATAATGGGTGCCCCTGAGTTGTCATGGAGATATAGTGAATAAGCAATTGTTGCCTGTGAAGCCGAAGCTTTAAAGGGATTCCTAGTGCCACTGCATATCCATTCCATCTCAGCCCTCAGTACAGCACTTTGCTAACTGAATAACACAATCATCTACCTAATGCAATCGTGGACATCCGTGCAGTTTCATACCATTTAATAGCTTTATGGATCTTGTAGGCATTATTCTATTTGGGTTAATCAAGTCGCTTCCTAAAGATGCTTTTCAGAGACCACTCACATTGCACTGTTTTTTCTTTCTTTCTTTCTTTCTTTTTAAACTTGCAGGCTGTGTATTTATGCTTGGGCATTTGGTGTCTTTCGAAGGATTATGCACGGTCTTGCTTTTCAATTTCCCCTCTCAGTGTATGTCTCTATTTGTATTCGGGCCTCACAGCCTCTGCCTCTTTTGTGGCTCCAGTTGATTTAAATCTGTTCTGTCCTCACTTCTACCCAACTCATAATCACAGTTTGTATAGAACCTAAACAAAATGTAATTTATAATGTGGTGTATGATTTCATGCAGTGTATTGCAAACTCCTAGTGCACATTATTATGAGAAAAACTTTATTTGACATTAATTTATGACATTGGGAAGACGCCGTTATCTAGAGTTACATTTTTATTTCACTATACATCTGAGCAGGGTTAAGGGCCTTGCTCAAGGGCCCAACAGTGGCAACTTGGCGGTGGTGGAGTTTGAACCTGGGAGCCTCCCGATTACTAGTTCAGTGCCTAAACCACAGAGCCACTCCTTAAGGCATCCAAAATATGCAATAATTGATATTGGGATGTGTCTGATAATTATGATCTGTAAAGTCTTCATAATGGCTGTAATCCAAGGTGCTGTATGTTAATTGATGATTTTTGAGGCTGGTAACTCTAAATAACCTTCTCCTCTGCATCAAAGGTAAGTTTTGGTCTTGCTTTCCTGGGATGGTCTTCATGAGAGACAGTGCTTAGTGGGTTTAGCAAATGCACTTGACAATACTGTTCTTGTAAGAATAGAAATAGTCTTGAAATCCGCAGTATTGTATTAGAATGTAGAAAAATTGACTCAATAGGAAATGCATGCATCAGGGTGGTCAGATTTTACCTTTAAAAAAATGTAATAAACTATATGATGGCACGGTGGTGTAGTGGTTAGAATTGTCACCTTGGATCTCCAGGGTCCGGGTTCAATTCCCAGCCACATTCGATTCCCCTCTCTGTGTGCATGGACTTTGCATGTTCTCCCCGTGCTTGGTGGGTTTCCTCCCACAGTCCAAAGACATGCAGATTAGGCTTTATGTGTGTGCCCTGCAATGGATTGCCATCCTGTCCAGGGTGTACCCTGCCTCATGCCCTAAGTCACCTGGGATAGGATCTAGGCCAGTCGTGACCCTGAACACAGGATAAAGCGGTATAGACAGTGAGTGAGTGTATGTTGGCTGAACTCCTCATGGTAAATGCATGCATCAGGGTTAAGTGATTTTACCATCTAAAAAAATGTAATAAACAATATAGTAACACAGTGGCTTAGAGGTTAGCCCTGTTGCCTTACACCACCAGGGTCCAGGTTCGATTTCCTGGCCAGGCTTGATTCCCACCCCTGTGTGTGTGGAGTTTGCATATTTTCCCAGAGGGGGAGTTTCCTCCAGGTACTCTGGTTTCTTCCCACAGTCCAAAGACATGAAGATTAGGCTAATTAGTGTTCCCAAATTGACCGTAGTCTGTGTTCTGTATGTGTGTGCCCTACAATGGATTGGCACCCTGTCCAGGAAAAATGATATAATGTCTAAAAGATATAATCATTCATAAATGGTAATGAGTATTTACACCATTTCATGTTTAAGGAGAGTAGAGCAGAGCGTAATTACAATATCAGTTGTACAGTCAGGAACGGCTTGTCAGCAGCAGCAGCAAAAACTTAACTGAATGTTGCATTTTTAGGTGATTCTGCACTAATACATAGTATACAGTAAAAAACTGAAACAAGTAAACCCCCAACAAAGAAAAATCCTAGCATGAAGAGTGTGGAATGCAAAATCTGTCACAAGGAGTGTGTGTACAAGGATAAGTACTAGTTGGCCTACAATGACAGTTTACATACTGTATGCCTTAACAGCTGTGTCATCTTTGTACTGTAGTATTAATATATTCGTGAATTGATTCTTATGCCTGGTTGATATACGTAAGTGTAATGTACTCTGGGTGTAATAATAGTGTAGGGTGGACCATGTGTTTATAGATTTGATTTCCTATTAATTAGAGCTGCACAATTTGATAAAAAATCACATTGCAAATATATTGACACATATTGCAATTGCAGTTTAAACTGCAGTATGTAACAATTAAATGTACCATTTGTATTCAAACGTATTTAACTAGGCTAACAGCAAATAACTTGACAAATTCATCTCATTAAGAAGGTGTTTGCCAAAAAATGTACTTATCACCTGGGCGGCACAGTGACTTAGTGGTTAGCACTGTGGATTTTCACCCTGTCCAGTGTGTACCCTACCTCATGCCCTAAGTCTCCAGGGATAGGCTCCAGGCCCTCACGACCCTGTATACAGGATAAAGCAGTATAGACGATGAGTGAATGAGTGAATGAGTATATATTCACAAAGATTTTTATACGATTGAATGTGCAGCAATAATTTTAATAAACTCTTAATATTTTTCCATCACATGACAGAAAGAGAGCCATGAGGGATGAGTCAAAAGCAGTTGAGATTATGAGAACGGAAGCGGGCTTTCCAGGTGCTGTCAGTTAATACTGGCGAGTTCAAAACACCAGCACAATCATTTTAGATTCATATGCTGACTAATTTATCCCCCATTCTGTTATGCAAGAAAACCGACTGCGTATTTAGTGTATTTCTGTGTGATAACTTATCCTAGCATAAAGGTTGACAGGTCTGGTAATCTAATTATGTAATATAACCTTAGAAAAAAGTCAGTGGATGTCGTGGCCGTGTAATATCGTGCTGAGACAATTATATGGTTATTTCACAGGCATAGTGTGCAAACAAATGCAAATGTAATCAAGACATGGAGGTCATGTTGTCTCGATCAACAGTCGTTTGAAACATTTGCATTTCACTTTGTTATTCTTATGTCCAAACGAACATGAACGTAATATTTCTCGTATTGCAATGTCTTGTAGTCTTTTAGGTTCATGCCCTGCCACAGATGATTCCAGATGATGCTACAGAGCAAAATTGTGATCTGGCTAAAACACCTCACTTCATTGCGTGGTATTACATTTGTTGCTATGATTGTGATCTCGTCTCAAATCATTCAGCTCCTCTTGTATATTAATATTTTTGCTGTCATCATTGTTTTTGGTGCCTTCCGATCCCCAAACTCAGGATGTAGCAGAATCATTAAGGACTCTAAATGGTTGCTTAGCTGCGTGCAGCTCAGTCCCATCAAGAAGCCTTTAAGATCCATTTGTAAACACATGTTAATTGCAGAGTGAGACTTAATTCTTGATGCCCATTATTTCCCAGACTCTATTATTACAACAAATGAGTGTTTGCTAATGGCATGACATGCCCTCACAATATTTCATAGTTGACCTTACAGAAATGCATATACCATATTTGACTAAACATGTCAAGCAACTTATAAAGGCTGAGTTTGAAACCCAGACAGTAAGCTTTCGGTATAATTTTTACTCATTTATATTGCAGGATGTTATCAGTGTATTGATTCTTGTATTCATGAACTCATAGAAGGATGGTAGAAGGAATAGAAAATTACCACTGCATATCTGTGTACTGTGTGTGTGTTTTGGGAGTGTTAAGGGTTAGAGGCTGGGGCCAAATGAACTAAAACGCCTCTTAGTTAAAAAACGCTGATGAAGTCAACGGACAACGTGGTGGTGGTGTCATCTTTTCCGACTCTTTTTCACTCCTGGGCATTTCAGTCGATAGGCATTTGAGAAACTGTTGGCATCACCATAGCAACTCAGCACTGTAACTTGGAAAAGGTCCCACCTGTATTCCAAGAAATACAATTTATTAAGTATTTATTCCTACATGTTCTTTTTGGTAAGCACATCTGACTGTACACCGTGAAAGGTGTATTCTCTCTTAGAGTTCATATTATAAAAATAATGAAAGAGCTCTGAGTGGGTGTGGCTTTAAGACTGTAGCTGAGAATGATTTTTTTCTTTTAAAGGAGGTGGAGGATTTTTTTTAAGTTGCCTGTGCATCCATCCATCCAAGATTCTCATTAGCAGGATCTGCCAAGAAAGAGTCGATGAGTGTTTGTAGAATTTATATAGAATTATTATTATAACCAGCAGTGGAACTGATTAGAGTTTGAAATAGAACCAAACAGGGTCAAGGTCACAGCAAGGTCAAATATCTGGAATAGATAGAGTGTCTTTTAAAGATATATAAGCTTAGTGATATGAAAACGGCAGTGGAGTCATCTCAATCGAAAGCGTTGGCATTACATATTTTCTGAATTAATTTAAGCACATGAGTACGTTTTAATATGTATTTTATATTTTAATATTTGTAAATATCAGAGGTGTCTTGAAGCGCTATGATGGTTGTTGCCATGTGGTGACGTGCTCATGCTAAGTTTTATGTTTTTGATTTTAACACTGCACGTCTCGCACTCCTTTTCTCTTAGAGATTAGAAATGGGGGTGAAAATCGATTCAGTTATGTTCTTTTGTGCCGCAATTCATGCATCAAAATTTAAAAAAACAAACAAACTATTTTTTCATTTATAATAAAGATGAACTGGTCAATCAGACATTGACCAGAATTGCCTGGTTTTCAATCCAATACACTGAAAAAAGATATTCCGCATTAAAAGCCTCCAATCTGCCTTTTTAAACTTAGTCTTAAACCCACTCATTACACACACTTACACCTGTCTCAAAACTCAGAATAACTCGATAATTGTGTGCATTAGAAGCCCTGCAAGCTGCCCGCATCTGCGCTCACTGTCAATTAGATTTTTTTGAGTTTTCTGAACTTTTTTAAAAGTTAAAATTTGTAATTAAATCTGGAAAAATGTAATCTCGAATCAGGAAATGTATAAAATCTTGATACTTATAGAATCACAATTTAATTGAATTGGCATTTAGGTATAGTGATAATATCACATCGGGTAATGACTGGTGATTCCCATCCCTACACTATATGTATTTCATTTAATGAAGTGGACACAGGCGATCAAGGAAAAACATTTAGTTTCTAATAAAAATATTCTAATTATATTGAAACAACATAATTGTATATATATATATAACTGGGCTACAGTATTAATTTTGGTTTAGATGTTACTATTTAGATTATTCAGTTTATTTATTTATTTTTTATCAGAGTGGGTGGAGTTTCAGTGCTTTATGGGGGAGTGTGTCACAGTGATCTGGCAACCCCTGAGGATTGGCTTGTTTTGGAGGCAAATAGAGGAGTGGGGGTGGTCATAATGTTAAGGCTGATCGTTGTGTGTGTGTGTGTGTGTGTGTAAGAGAGAGAGAGAGAGAGAGACTTCTTTTTGAAATTTAAGAAAGAAATTTACATACTTTACATAGTTTTAAAAGGCAGTTTAATTAACATCCATTTGTATTCATTTACTGAGAGTGTTTTTTAATCATCGCTTACTCTCCCATTGCAATTGAAATCCATCATTTTCTAATTGAGCTAAATCTCCAATGGCCTCCTTTTTTCTTTGTTTTCCCCATATATAGAATCTAATATAATTGCGAAAAACACCTCTCCTTATGGTCACAAGAATAATGTACTGTAGAGATACATATGTGTTTCATCTACAGGAAATGCATGACCGCTTTTGTAGTTTCTTTTTCCAGTGTCATCTGGTAATGTTTGCTCTGTATTTTCAGTAAAGATTAAAGTATTGGCACAGTTCGCTGTGTTTGGGAACATAGGCAGCCATTATGTGAAAGTTTGCTCCTTTTTATTTTCATTAAAGTATTGATTTATTTGTATACAGTCACTGTGCTTTATGCTTATTTCCTTCCATGAGGCACTGTAACATGGTTACATGGTTTCATTTTAAAATAATTCATTTATATTTCAAGTCTTTTTGTTATTTGTTTGTAACAAGTCTCAACCTTATTGCAAAAGCCATGCACGCACCCACACACACACACACACACACACAAAAGACAGATAGCTGTGGGTTTGTGTTCACGCCCAAGCTGCAAGTCTGAGGAAAAGTCCATAATGCTAAAATATATGCATGTTTTTTCAATTTCAGAAAGCCAGGTACCTAAAATGATCTAACATGATAGAATTCTTAAGATGATTTTTAATTCATTTATCCTTATAAATGAATTACCTAGGGTTGCTGTAGGTCCAGAGCTTACCTAGGGAGTGCTGGGTGCTGTGTGAGTGTACTCCACTCCATGTATATTTGTATTTACGAAATGAAATCTTTCCCGCTAATTCAAACTAAACCGCCCATCATAAGTAGTAGTCGTGCATGGGGTACATCATCATTAGCGATTTGATGGTATTACAATTACCCTGCCTTATAAGGTTACAGTAAATAATTTTTCTTAAATCATATCAAATTAAATTACTCAATTTGTCTGCTTACCTTTAGTGATCTTTTTGACATTGAACTAGGGCTGCAACAACGAATCGATAAAATCGATAAAAATCGATTACTAAAAGAGTTGTCAACGAATTTCATAATCGATTCGTTGTGTCGCGCGTCGCGGAGACATTTGATTATTTAAAAAAAACTTTAGTTGAGAGCTGAGTGGAGTGAACACACTCGGTCTCGCGCACTGATGCTAGCAGAGTTTGGCGCCTCATAGACAGGGCGGAGCAAAATTTTTTTAAAAACGAGTGGAGGTAGAGGAAAGATACATAGCGGAGGCTGCTGGGTCTTAGTGCGCGTCTCTTACTGGTATAATC